>JAUEJL010061653.1:0-18320 GCA_032274825.1 Drosophyllum lusitanicum | reverse complement strand
AGATCTAATATTACTGAGTCTTTTGATTGCCTGAAAACACAGCAACAATCAAATCAGTCTCGAATATATAAATATATCTTTCCATATATATTTATATCTTAAATTCATATAAACAACTCAATAAAGTTATATAAATATCATGCCAACTTATTCCAATCAAAACACAATTAAAATAAGAAAACTTTCTGAAATATGCCCTGTCGCGCCGCGACATAGACCTGCGTCGCGCCGCGACGATATCGGATTTCAAATCCGAGAGTCAACTGTCGGATTTAAGTGGCGGATTTCTAAAGTATCGGATTTCAGGGTCGGATTTGGTATTTCTCGGATTTCTAAGGGTCGGTTTTGCAAACTTCTCGGATTCTCACAATCCGAATCAAAAGTATCGGATTTACTCAAGGTCGCGCCGCGACCCTTAAGCGTAGCGCCGCGACATGCATATTTGCAGGTCATCTTCTTCATTTTCTCGGATTTCAGCCAACTTAATTTTCTTAAAAACCTTATCAACATCATATTTCTTCAAACTAAACTCATAGATAACATATAACATGCCTACAAAACATCATGAACACCTTTTTACTCAATCAAAACAACAAAATCTACAAAACCCACTAATCAAGCTTTCTTCCAAACTCCATTAATGGTGGAACTTTATATAACCAAGTAATCCATCAGATAAACACATAAAGATGAATCATAGCATGCTATAAACACATCCTCACCTCCTTTTGAATTAAAACACACAAGATCTTTGCTTTCAAATTTCAAGTTGCAAGGTTGCTTCACTCTTGGTTTTGCTCTCCAAAACACACACTACACCTTCTTCACTTTCAGCAAATATGAGCAGATATTTTATCCCATAAACACGTACACATATATTTAGTTTAAACCAAGCAGGAGGTGGCAACTTTTTGAAATCCTATTCTTTAAATCATGCATGCATACATACTATCACATTACATACTTACATTACTACTTAATTTTCTTTTCACCAGTAAACATGTATACATATATTTTCAAATTAGTCAATTAGTCTTAACAAAACACATAATCAATTAAAACAAAACCATTCACATACCGCTAACCCGCTAATCTCCTAGCCCAGGTTTGCGGGTGTTACAAAATGCAATTTTGTGTAAGCTACGGGGACCAAACATGTAATTAACTCTAAGTGTTTTTAAATATGTCTTTTAACTTTTTCTCTTTGCAATCTCATCATTTTTTATTTTTTATTTTCATCATCATTGGATTCGTCCGACTTAGACGACATAATCGCTAGTATATTTATAAATTATGAGAGACTACTCTACATACTCTATATTTAGATGATTTGAAACATTTTACATACTTTGATTATTTTTATATATATTATTCGCTAGATAAAGCATAACATAAAAAGAGTCTTATCTATTATTTAACTTCGTACTCACTAAATTAAGATAAGTATCAAGACCAATAGAATAGATCATTGAAGAGAATTAGTAAACTACAAGTATCATTATTTAATAGATAGAAAAATAAAATAGAATAATTTAATAAGATTAAATCATAATTTTCTAACATAAATACAAACTAAATACAGTTGTTTGATTTCCAAAGAACAAACGAGATTCTTCTAGTTTCCTCGTGATTCAAAATATTGATTTGATTGATTTATACAATGAAACAAAAAGAAAAGAATCATGAAACAAAAGGAGTCATAACTAAATGACTTAATTGTTAATTAAAGAAAAATGATTTTTACAATTTTATGTTTAAATATTATAGTGGATAAGATGTAGATTTAAAAATTGGTATTGTGGGTTTGCTATATTTTAAATGATGATGACTTGGCTTAATTGTTAATTAAAGAAAAATGATATACTATTCTACTATTTTTTTTTTACTTTATCATTCTACTCACTATAAAGATGATATGTGAAATTTATTAATTTTCTTTTTTCATCTCCGACAATTGTATTAATCTGGTTTTTTGAACGGCAAACACACAAACAGAGCCTACTCTTACGTCATGTTCTCGACTTTTTTAATGAAGGAAGGGAGAGAAAATGAAAGTGAAGGGAAAGAAAGGGAAGGAAAAAAGATGACTAAGTTGTGTTCTTAAGTTAGAAGAAAAAGAAATAAAAGGAAGGGGAACCGTTTCCTTCCAAATCATCCCATATTTGGGAAGATGATTTTTTAACCAAATAGCTCCTCCCCCCTCCCTTTCCATCATTAAAAAAACTTAAGAACACACCCCACTAATTGTTTCCTTCCATCCCCCCCCCCCTCCTTCCAAAAAATAACTCGAGAACAGGGCGTTAAATATACTCCATTATCCATAACAGGAATTGAACCTATAATGTAGCGGTTTATTCTCGAGTTAATTTAAGAAGGGGAAGGAAGAGATGGGAAGGGGAGAAAAGGAAAGGGAATGATAGATAAATTTCCCCTCTCAATCATCTCAAAAGTGGAAGAAAAGTTTTATAACATAAAAATGGTAAAATAGTCTCTCCCAACCCTTCTCTTTCCTTCTTAAAAAAACTCAAGAACACGGTTTCCTCTTTTGCTCCTTAGCAATCCTTTCATTTTCCTCCTTAAATTAACTCGAGAATAGACCGCTAGGGAAGGGGTATCATTCCACAATACCAGATACCGTTGGGCTACAAACCTATTATTAATCTTGTAACACATCTCTTAATTAAAATAATAATTAGCAACTTGTTTTATGAGTTTTTAATGTAGACGGATGCTAATAGGAAACTACATGTCATTGTCCTTTCTTTTAGCAACTTAAAGAACTGTCAAGTTAATAATAGTTCAGGTATTTATTTGCATAATAATATTCTTATAATAATTTTATGTTTTTACATATTTATTGTCTGTTTTCATTCATGTGTTTAAAAATATCATGGTTTAAACAAATTAATGCTTTCTCTGTACATGATAAATTAGCTTTTTATACGTAAATTATCTTTCCCTTTCAATTCTATTTCTTTGAATTATACGAAAGCTGGACCTTAAAAGTTATATTTTTTATTTATATAGAAATGTTAAATAATCAACAATAAAATATCATTAGAAGCATTTTTTAACTCCATACATTAAATGCATATAAAAGTTTCAACTTTTCATTTAGAAACTATTTATATTAAAATATAAGTTATTTTTAAACTTTCCTTGCTAAAATTGACAGAATTTATTTTAAAACAAAGAGCTCTAAAATATAAAAAATCTTGTAATCAAACATAACCAATATTCAAAGTAACTAGTCTATGAATAGGGCGTTTAATAATTGGTTTCATCTAAAATCTACCTGGTTTATATAATTTTGGTTTAATTAGTTATGACTTAACTGGATTTGGATACAATCAATATTTAATTGTCTTGAAATAATTTAAGTCATCTAAGTTCTCTATGAATTATTGAATAAGATAATTCCTTAAAAACGTTTGGGGTAAATAAAAGTCAAGTATCTATGTTTTTTAAAATTATGGTGATATCATAGTTTGGGAGATTGATTGATTGTTTTGTACCTAATATAGTAATGGGTTATTTGAGTTTGGTGATCTTGTGGTCAAGTGCCAAGTGCATGTGACTAAAAATAAGTCTTGTATGTGTTTTTTTGACAAATTTCTTACACAATTTTACGGGCCCCGAATCTATTAACTCAATGGTTTTTCGGTTAAATTGGTTTAGTTTAGTATACTTTTGGTTTAAATTATGACCTATTAATTTTTTTCATAAAATCCAATTAAAGAAACCAACTAAATATATAAAACCGATAGTCGACCAATTAAACATCCTATCCATGAATCCATTTTGCAAGAAGTATAAGCCCATATATCGGGGAAAGCTCATATAGAGCTCAATTAAATAGACGGTCATAGATGGGAGGTACACCATTAGAGCCTACGCATCTGCTACCCAGAATCAATACTCTAAATAGTAGCCGTTAGAACTCCCTAAAAACTGTGAAATAAGAGCAAGAAAGAATTCAAAAATCCAGCCGTTACTGTCAATTCACGTCCTCTCTCTCTCTCTCTCTCTCTCTCTCTCTCTCTCTCTCTCTCTCTCTAACACACACGCAGAGTAGAATCGTTCTCTGTAACACAACAGGCCATCGAAGGTTGAGAAAATGATGGATGAAGAACCAAAACGAAGCTCTCCAAAACAAGAAAATGTAGAGAAAGGGAATTGTGTATTTAGCCCTGGGTTTAGAGCTGTGGCAGCCATGGCCGGTTGGGACGAAGAAACATTGTTAATGGCTTCTCTTGTTGTTGAAGATACACCAGATCGTGATTCCAAACAGAAGAGACGCGCAGATCCAATGTTCAAAACTCCACCTACTCATTCTAGAAGGTACGAAACCCTAAAAAAAATATCTTTACTGAATTTGTTCTATTTTCAAGTCCTTTTACAAAATGATCGAAGAGATCTCCGCTGATTTCGGTTTCTTAAGACTCAAATTAGTTCTGTTCATTGACATATGTATGTGATGTAATTTAGAAAACGCAGAGATCAGAGGAAGAGCCCTGTTTCAAAATTTGGGGCTATTCTTGATCTTGGTGAAGATGAAGGTTCTAAAGAAGGTCGGTTTATTTTTTGACCTGTTAGTCCTAGTTTGATCATTACAGCCTCTAATTTGTCGATTTTTCCCCGAAATTGAGCCCTAATTTTGTACTGTATTAACAGAAATTATAGAGGAAAAGAAAGAACAGAAGGTTGATTTGGATGTTAATGATAAAAAGGTTGAGAAATCAGATGAATCGAGCTCTGGAAACACTATGATTCCATGCATTGATAGACTTCGGGAGGAACTCTCTTGTGCAGTAAGTGCTATCTGGTTTCTTTCTTTGATCAACGACAAAGCAAAATCAGATATAATGTATGCTTAATGGGTACGTCTGTTCCTTTTTGCAGATTTGTTTAGAAATTTGTTTTGAACCAAGTACAACTTCTTGTGGACACAGGTATATAATTCATGATGACTTTATATACAATCAATAAAAAAAAAAGACCAAATAATGTTATGATTTTAATTTGGTTTTAAATTGGTGTAGTTTTTGCAAGAAATGTTTGAGATCTGCTGCTGATAAATGTGGTAAGCGTTGCCCAAAGTGCAGGCAGCTTATCAGGTACTACACTAAACTACAATACTACACCCTATTTGTGCAATAGATATCAAAATGTTTATTCAATTTCACAATGGGGATTTTTGGTTTATTCCAGCAATGGAAGATCCTGCACCATCAATACAGTTCTATGGAACACGATACAGCTCTTGTTTCCACAAGAAATAGAGGCAAGAAAGGTGGTGTCCAGAGCTTCAAACGCTATAGAATCGAGCGATCTGCAGAGCCCTCCGACAAGGAGGAGGAACCAATACCGCAGTGTAATTGAAGCGTTAAATAGTCATGAAGGAGAACAGCTAAGCTTGGAAAGGAGGCGAAGGACAAGTAATCAACCCCACCACCATCATTATCTGAGACAGCAGAGTTTCCGTCCTGCTTCAGTTGTGTTACTCAACAGCAGAGAAGCGGGAGATAACAGTGTGAGCAGTAGGAGGAGGCGGCGGCAGCAGCTGGAGGTGGCTGAGCAAGATGAGGATGCTGCTTTAGCTCTGAGGTTGCAGCGAGAGGAGTTCATGGGAGCGTTTGGAGGGTCTGAACAACCACCACGAGCACAACAACAGCATAGAAGAAGCTCTGTTGCAACAGCCACTGTGAATCTGAGGGCAATGGCATCAAGAGCCATTAATATTCGTAACCGCTGATTGTATTACTATTAGTTCTTTGGGTCACAATATCTGTGATATGCAAAAGACTAGTATTGTTTCTTCTTTCCTTAACTTGTTTCACTCGGAGTTCGTGTGGTTATTAACTATGATAAGTTTTGAGCTAAACTAAAAACTATTGTTTCATTGATGATTTGGACACCATCTTAAGGTTTCCGAGGTGTTGCATCAAGTTATTGTCTAATTACGGTTAAAATAAAACCTTTAATAGTTTTTAATTTTTTTTTTCCCTTCAATGTAAATGCTTGATGTTTAAAAAGGTCAAGCAACTATAACAAGTGAAGGAAAGCCATTTAGTTTTGCAATGCGTCATCTGCGAACAAGGATACCCAACTTGATGGCTGTTCTAGACACCAACTTCCCAAAGTGAATCTTAAAGAATTTTCAGAAAAGATGGGTATGTGGGTGGGGTGCTTAGAGGAAGATCTAATTCCCTTTGAAGTTACAGCTTTACAAAAGATTGAGCGAAAGGTCGTGAACAGTAAACCTTCTACTACTAAACGGTCAAATATTCATCCTAAAAAAGTAAAAAGAAAAGGTATCGTTGTACCTTCTGTTTTATGTCCTTGTGATCGAGTCGGTCGATCATTGGTTTTGGAATTGTCCTAACTCTCAAGACATTTGGATAAAGTTTGAAACTGGGGGAGTTTGAATAGAAATCCTATGTCCGGCAAGCGTGACGTGTTACATCTTAAACCTATTACAAACTTTTCGAGAGGTTAAAATTCGGGTTAGGAGCTTGTTTCGATTACAATGTATTTCATTTGGAGAAGGATTCAATCATTTTCGAGAATAAGAGGAATGCTTGAGCGGTAAAGATCTAAATCGGGTCGAGTGGTTATCGTCTCAAGTAGATTGTGTAAAGCATTTCTTGTGGTCTAGTTAGTTGGTCTTCATTTTCTGGTCAGTGGTAAATGTTGTAGGCTTTTCTGGTTGTAATTGGTAAACTCCTTGCAGAAAATTTTGCGACTGGTTCTTTTGGTTTGTGGTGTTATATACTAATTTTGTCTTAAGCACAAAAGCTGAGAGATTAATTCAATATAATCCAATCCATCAGTACAAATGTTACAATATTGTTACATGGGAAAGAGCAAATATGTCCATGGTTGAAACACGGGGGATCAATCAACATGGGTATCTCATAACTCAACTATATTCTCTAACATAATCGTGTATCATACAAAAAGCAGAACAAAACCAGGACGTCTTTCGATTGTCGTAGTCGTTATAAATCCCGCCTCAATTTAGGAATTTTCGTAATTATAAGCCGATTCACGTGTCTGTGTGTTGAAAAAATCCATTTGCTAATATGAGAACTCATGACCTCTAAGTGAAATGTATTTCTTAACCCATATGGCAATGTCTTCTGCACATGCTTGTGCTTCAGGTGTCCTAAGAAGCATGTCAAGAGTGGCAAATTCATGAACACAGTCCTTGTAATCCAGAACAGGTGCATCAACATTCACCTTCTTTAGCTCCTGGGCATAAGCAATCGCACGATCCCTCATACAATCATGTTCTGCCACAACTGTCAATGTGGGTGGCATTCGCTTCAGAGGCGGCCCACCTCTGTTGGGAATCAGGGGATTGGCTGCAGGGTGGTCTAGGTTAAACTCATTCTCGGGAAGGAAGAGTCTCCATGCAAGTACGCTCATTGCCTTGTCGAAGAAATAAGAGTTTGATAGCTTTATCTCGGAATGTGTGGGAGCACTTCCAATGAAGAAGGGATACATTAAAACCTGGGCCACCACCTTAACTGGGTCCAGTAGTTTACCAGATTCAACTGATTTTCGAGCGACATAATCAGCAATATTTGCACCACAACTCGCCCCAAGAAGAACACATCTGCAAATGTTCATTAAGATTTGAAATCTCAGTTAGGCAGTTAGCCATGCAGAATTTGATTTGAAAGCTTTATTGCTCGAGTAAAATAACAAAGTTTTGACATCCACTGATCCATGCTTGGCTGGTAGTATCGAATTCATAGTATTTCTTTTATACAGCATTTCAAAGTTAATTTTGTTGTTCATTACCAATTTACGATCATAGCTTATGGCTATGAAAGTTGATAAAACCATTGCAGCAACAGATATGAAAATTACACCAACCATCTATTTTTCATATACTACATACATGTCTCAAGTTCATGGACTAAATATGTAGGATGCACGGGCGTTAGGTGTCCTGTGGGCGCAGTTGACGTAATAGATAGAAAACAAGAGTATATGGGCTGAGGGCTACACATGCTAAACACAGTTGAAACGCTAGTCTCTAGCTATCATTTTCATAACCGTGGTAATGTTACACCTTACAAAAGGCAAGGCGCCAGTTGCACCAATAAAGCCAACTCTATAATAATAAACACAGTGGTGTAGTGCAATGAGAGACATCTCCACCTCAGACACTCATAAAGGACTTCACTTTGTTGAATCTTAGAAATACAGAGCTGTGAGAAAGTTGGTAGGGATTGATTATGCAGAGTCCCCTCGCTATATCTATATTTCTTTTGGTGGCACAACATAAATTTTCTGTGCCTAAATAGAGTGTTTGCTGTGATAGATACGAAGATACCATAAACTCATTGGGATTGTGACGGTAATCCTTTGTACAGGTGCAAAACCAGAGACGCATTTCAGAGAATTTCCAGCCCTAAATTTCGAAAATACTTTCAAAACTTGGAAGTCATGTTTTTCAAAGACGGCAATCATGTCTCAGATGTGTTAAGCTTTTTATTCTTACATAAGGCAGTCAGTGACTCAGTTCAGCATCAAAGTTCATTATATATGCTTATAAAAAAAAATCACATTAGGGTACGTACAAGTATCAATTTTCTATCTTATCTTTTTGGATCAACACATTATCTACACTCCCTCGAAAAAAAGGTTTACACTTCTTAATCACCAAAATTTGTGTCCTAAATTGATTTCCGGAGTCATTTTAGATACTCTCGAACCTAAAAAAGAAAAATTACTAGCTAAAAAGGGAGATTAATAAGTAAAATGAACAAAAAAAAGCATGAGCTCTTACTTGATTTCTGGTAACTGAAGAATCAACTATTTACAAGGAGGTGATCGGAAGCTACCTGGACGGATCTCCATGTGCAGCTAGCCAAGGTTCCACCAAAGAAGCCCCAAATGCATCCGCAATATGCCCTTGAATATCTGACTTTTTCGAATCAAGCTTTTTCCCCAAGGTCTTGCCACACTCCACCAAATTTGCTTGCTTTGCCAGCCAATGCAGCACTTTCATCCCATCCTCGAAGGCAGCCGGATAACGATTCTCAGGCGCAAGCCTGTACCCAACAGCCACGACAATCACATCACAGACCTTAGCAATCCTCCGACAAAAGAAGTCATTAGCCGCCGAATCACAACTTCCTGCCACAAACCCTCCTCCGTGAAACTGAACCATCAGAGGCAGTTTCCGACATTTGTGAGTGAACGGAGAATAACCTCTGTAAGCACCATGATCTGATTTCAAACTCAAATCATCCGTACTAAAACCATTACAATAACTACTCCTACGATTGCTTGGAGTTGCAGCAACATTATACACTTCAGCGGAACCGTAACTGTTACGCCGAGGAATGCCATTGCCGGAATTGCTAGGAAACGATCTCGATTCAAGTTCGGATCTCTTCGTTCTGACCCTATCAGCATCAGAATCTGGCGATACGAGACACGTGTCGGGGAGGAAGATACGAATTGAGAGACAGGAAGAAGGATCTATATGGATGTCTTTGGTAGCAACGCCATCGGTGAACGAAGGATTCGCAGCCGCTACCGTCTCTTCAGGACGTGATGTAACACCAAATGAAGTACTCATCTCATCGTTTAAATTAGGGTTCTGGATTCGATTCTGTAACCGTCGCTTTAATATCAATTTGAAAAGCACACTGTATAATTTCACAGCAACGCTAGGCATTTCTCCCTCTCTATCTCTCTCTCTCACACTCACTCACTGTCTCAGACACACACTCTATCTCAATCCCTAATTCTTTATTTAAACAAACCCTAGATTCATACAGTTAATCCCCCTCTCTACGGGTTTTGAGATCAATTCATCACAAATCAAACAATGTGAAAAGATTTATCACATGGAATTAAGATTATTTAGGAAAGTTGAGTGATGAATCTTCTCTCAAATCGTAAGCTTCAATCGTATGCTCCTTCAATGGCGGATGGAGAGAGAGGGATGAAAAGATGTAAATGATGGTGCCAGGGGCGCACACACATATTTGCGCTGTGTCGTATTTTGGCATTTTTAGGGATATGTTTTTCTTTTTTAATAAAATTATTTTCTTTTTTTGTTCAATTTAAAATTGCGAGTGAGATTGGCTAGCCTACACAATGTGATAGGCGGCTATTGGAAGGCAATGATAGAATACGTCGCACGTCTTGCTTAGGTATGATGGTTAGCGCTTTACGTGTTGTCCAATTGAATCGCCATTGTTTCATGTTCAAGGCTTCTTTAATTTTAGACGTGTATCTCCATAAACCAAGGTAATTAATGGAATCTAGAGAGGTAAATGAGTCGAGTTGTTCGTGAGCTACATGAGTATAGAACGTTAAAAGCTTGAAATGTGCCTAATCTAAACGAGCTCGAGTCTAAATTAAGGCTTATTTGTTAAATGAGCTCGAGCCTGAGCTTTGTATACTAGGCTCGTTAGCTTTGATATAATATTTATTTCTTATTTTTTACTTATATAATTGTATTATATATTTTTATATCATTATACATGAAAAAGTTCAAAAATCAAAATTTAAATCATTTTTATATCATTAAATATGAAAAAATTAAAAAAACATTAAATTCAATTTTTTTTATTTATTACTTATATAATTTAAGCTATTGTTAAAAAAAGGAGCTTTAGCGAGCCTATCACAAACTTCGTAAAACACTTCGCGAGCCGAGCTCGAGCCGCATTTACATCCCTAATTGAATCGATTTTTTAGTGTTTTTATTTGTTTGAATTAAGTTGTTCGGAGTCTAGTAATTTTCCGTTCTAAATTTAAAATCGATTTAAATTCGAATTAATACTTGTAAAACCGACTTGAATTTGGTTCGAATCCGGTTTGAACATAATTTAACCTTGGGTAGATTTGTCCAATTTTTAAAGTTGAAACTAAATTTAATTGGAAAGCTTTACAATGAATCAAATATTTTGAATTTCATAATTGGCGTTTAAACTTCCAAATATGAGTTATGATTGGACTTCTAAGATTTTCGTGAGTTTTGAAATGGCAGATTTGTATTTATCGATCAGATTAAGGAAATAGAAAATAAGAATCGAGTTAGTAAAAAGGAAAAAGAACAATCGCAACTCTCCGTCAGAACATTTATTGTCATTAAACAAGATGAACAAATCTTTATGGATACAGACTCGTGTCAACGAACAAGAACATATTTACCCCATATTTTGTGTGTTTTCGGTGACCTTTGAAAATTGTTTGCCCATTTTGTCTTTGTTCACTACTAAGAGGGATCATGTAACGCCCCAAATTATAAAACTGATCATTTACTTAAAAACTCACATAATAATTCACACTGAAAGTTTTACATAAAAGCGGAAGCGTAAACTGTTTCGAAATCTGGTGTATCAAAAGATATCCACACATATACTAACACAAGTTTAGTACTAAACACTTGTCATATACACACCAGGCGTTAACTGTTTCTAAGAGATTTATCAAAAAGTAGTCAAACAGGAGCTTTGCCCTTGTCTTTGCTGTGTCCTGCAAAACAACGTAAAAATAATATCTGATAAGCTGCGAGAGCTTAGTGAGTAAACCAGAATGTCAATCATATAAACACATGTATAAAATCACATATAGCTGACACATATAACATAAACCTGCCAGCCTCTGGTTCTAGACCCAGGGCAGCAAACTAAGTCATAGTACTGTACTATTTCTGAGCCACTACTGCACATAGCAGTATGCTGATATAACACATGTAATGAATACGTGATTGTATTCCAATGTAAATAACACACATGCTGCACATATGAATAATAGTCTAGAAGATTCACCTTATAATCAATATAATTTATAACAATCCACGAATAGTTATGATTCAACGAACATGCCAATGAGTAGTCTCTACCTGAATAATATAAATAATAATGTTAAACCCATGTTATCACTGAAACTAACAAATGAACAGGGTAGGGCACGCCCATGCCTTCCTACTCACGCCCAGACACTAGGCCTTCTCAGTATTGGGCTTACCGGGCCAGACACGCCCGTACCTTCCATAGGTACGCCCGTGCCCGGGCACGCCCGAACCTTATGAACAATGGCGGTCACGGCCACTAGACACAACCGTACCCTTCATAGGTACGCCCGTGCCTCCCTCAGGTTGCACCAGTAAGTTGTCCGACTTACAGGTTCTTCCGGCCAAAAACCCACAAAACTCATTTGTAACCATTCTAATCCCACAGGGGTGTTTTCCTATACCCCAAACAACTAAAAACAACATCTAACTCATAAATAACATGCTTTGATCCTTTAATACATGTTTGACCCATTTGAAACTTGAAAACCCATAAACAAATCTTACCTCAAGTGTTCTAGGATGGAGATGATAATGATGAAGCTTAACCACACTGAGTTCTTGATCACAAAATGAAAAAAAACCGAACTATGGTTGTACGTATGTTTGTATGTTGCTGTGAATTGGTTTGAAGTTCTTGTACACAATTTGACTTTGAAAGTCAATATATATATATAAAGTTTGCCATAATTGCATAAATGGTCCCTTGACTATTCAAGTTCTATTTTAACGGTTTTGACCCCTCTAGTTTACAACCACGTCTTATCATATATAATCAATTATAACACATATAACACTTGTACATTACTCGCATTTAATTAAATTAATAAAAATCTGGGTGTTACATATCAATTTCTTTTATTTGTTTGTTCATATCCATCTTTTTTTTTGTTTTTTTTGAGATACTCAATAGTGAAAATCAACAATAGAGTTAATAAATATCTTGACCCAAATTAGCAAAGTTAACTCCCCCATTTATTTTAACCTCTTTTAATTCCTCTCTCTCCGGCCTCATAAGATCCTTAAAAGAAGAAGAAAACCCTCATAATCAAACCTCTTGCCTTGCCATCAATCTCCCCATCCTCATAAGAACCATAAACGTCCAAAATTAATGGCTTTCGATTGGGTTTGATTTGTGATGTCCTTAGTTTAGAGATCTAACTTAAAAAATATTAGTGGTGGAAATTTCCAGGCATTAATGAGTAGATCAATTGAGACTGATGGGTGTACAATCGGTGAAGCATCGGCGTGCCTATGTGTCACTTCGGTACCGAGAGGGAAACCACCCCCTATGATTGGTACCGAAAAATTCAAATCCCTTCTGTGATTGAATGCCAAGCAGAGAGAGAGAGATAAATGAGCATGGTTTTTTGGAGAGAGATGGGCAACGGTTTTTTGATCGTTTAAACAAAAAATTTATTTCTTTTACCCACTTTATATATAAACACCTTAATTTTTAACCATTTTATTTCTACTCATTCTCTCTAAAAAATTTATAAATCTTCTATATCCTTTGCATAATTGCATTTTAACTTCAAAATGGAGTCTTCTTTCAACACCCCAACTCATATTGATCAAAAAATCGTCAACCAACTCTGCCTTTTAACGCATTCTGACTTGACATACCCCACCAATGTATGTAGCCAACCGGATGTTTTCTCCAATGCAACTCTACAACCTCCCTAGCCCTAAATACAATATGGCCTACAATCAACCTCCTACTCAAAATCCCAACTTTTCCACCCAAGTTGCCTACAACGAGTTTAGGTATATTAACGAGCCTCTATCCATTTCCGAGACCCAACCCAAGACACAACACGGGATGCCCAACAGAAACCCACCACCATTGAATCGGATGATGTTATTTTTAAAACAATCCGACGAAGGTTTGGAAGGCGAGAATCTCGAGATTGTTCAACGGACAAAAAACTCAATTCAAAAAAAAATATGGATTAAAAAATAAAGCATTAATGTTATTTTATTAGTTGTAAATTTTTTATGCACTCTTTTTTTATTTTAATGGAAATTAGTTATTAATCTTATTTTTTTTATTTTTTTCACAATATATAAAAATTTATAATCTAATTTTATAAAATTTCGTATTACAATCTAATTTTTTATTAAATTTTGTAATATTAAAAGTTAAATAAAATAATATATAATTAATTTAAAATAAAAAAGGTTTAAGTTGCGAAGCGTGGGTAGTACACTAGTACTAGAGTTTAAGCATGGCTGGAGTATGAAGTTGGTTATACTGATATGACTTGAAATATAGGATCCTTAAAGATGGATATATCCCATGCTCTCACTTGTGATTTACTTCAACTCTAATTAGTGAAATGTGTTGAGTTATTTTTTAGCTATAAGCCTACAATGGAAATGATTTAAACGGGCATTTGGGTCAAATGCGTCAAAAGTCATTTAAATTGTTAATGGTTGATAAACCCTATATTCAACAACGATTATGAAGAAAGGAGGCTTGTTTCATTGCTGAAATATTAAAATTTTCTTTCCATATGTAACCTTGAAGGATTTTATTTTTTCTATATGTTATGATCAATATACACTTTCTGTAATTTAGGATATGTTTGGTATAAACCTTTATAAGCTAAAAGCTTGTTGTTTTAAAAATAAAAGCTTTTAGTCTCGTTTAGATGTGCAGTTAGAAGTTCTTATTTTGAAAAAAAAAATTTAAAATAAAAAATTTGTTGAGGTAGCTTAGGTGCTTTTTTTACTGTAAAGTTGCATAGATATCCCTAATGAATTATTTTATCATTTACGTTTTTTGGTCATATCTTTTTATGTTATTTTACAGTTTTTGACTTTCCAATTACAAACTCTATCACATGCATATATAAATAAAAACCTCTAGATTCTAACTACAGCTCTAGTTACTAGCTAAGTTATATACTATATAAATCATTTAACTTTTTCTCTTCTTTTTAATTTTAAAAGTTCTTAAAATTCAATCAAGACAAAATATTAACCTTTCATTCTATCTAAATTAATCTTATCCACTCAATCTTTAACCATTTCATTCTCTCTTTTAATTTACTTTAACTTTTTATTCATTTAAAATATACTCTCCCGCACTAACACATCCCCTCACACAAAGAAAATTGTCCACCCACATCAACATAATTTCCAAAATCTTATTAACACATATATCCTTATTTCATAAATATAAATCTTTTTTCTTATTTTAATGTCTTTTAGAATTAATTTTTAAAATTAATAAAATAGTTTATGCAAATAATAGAAAATTTGAAAAAACGGATATGTTATAGAAAACTTTTTCATGACATTGAATCACGCGAACTATTTGTCGTCGCAGCATTATACGGATAAAATACTAGTTCTATCAAATACATGTTTAAGATTATTCCACCCAAACTTAAAGGCGCTAGATGCCTAGATGGACGTTACCTTTTCACCACCTAGGTTTTTCTAACCTAAAAAACATAAAGTATTAAATCTAAAAGAATAAACCTATAAATTTTCTGCGTAACAGAGCTTACTTATATACAAATTCTATTTCAACTTAGCATTTTCCATTCTATGTATATTTTTTATTAGTTTTAGTGTTAAATTTAATACATTTAGTTGAACTTGATAAATGAGTCTTATGATACAGGATGTGCACCCGTTCAAGTCTTAAGTTTTAAATATAATCTTTGACAAAAATAAGTGTATTAAAGGGTTGGGGGCCTGCCCACGGAATAATATTTTAGCAAATTTATGTGTGTATTATCTTTAGGTACTCGTGTAAGTTGATGAGTTCAATTTTAAAAAACACCCTAATTATCGAACATTTGAAACATATTATACTAAGATGACAATCCAACTGTCTCAAGATTTTCGTCTACGCATGAGTTTTAATTTTGTTTATTTATTCTATTTTTTTGTGTGACACAAAGTTTTTGGGGTTTTTGTAACATCGTGATTTCTAAAAATACAATTTAACAAAAAAATTTAAATATTAATCATTCATTAGCAACAGAAGTCTTAACCATATATGCAATTGATGCATACCGATAAAAATCACAATGTCACACGTGATCAAAGCCGTAAAAACGTTCGATTCCAAACAATAAATGAAATATTAAATGTCTATCGGTATCCGTCGTCAACTAAGTACCTATCCAAAGTGCACCCCAGTTCATCTAGCCAAAGCTCTAAGCCACATACACAAACAAGACACATTTAAAAAAACAAGTGTCAGTTTACACCTCGTGATCCAATAGGTTAAGTAACAAAATCCGTAAAAAGGTATTAAAGATAAAACATTAATACAATTATCAAATAACCGATACCCGACCCGTATGTGTATTTGACCCATCTCATGAATCCCGCATAACATATATCCTATATATGGGTCAAATAACTGTATCAGTTAACATAGCATGTTATAACCGTTCACATATTGCATACCGTGGTCCGTATATCTATAAGTTTTCTCTAGCCATTGGTTCCCGGCCAGCTAGGTAACCCGTTCATAATCACACGCTAAGCAACCCGTGCATCGATTGGGTAGCTATTCCTGATCCATGCATGAGTGTACGTTAGACGATGCTTTCGCTACTACGACTGTATAAGTACAAGTACTACATTGTTGTTTAAGTGTAAGTACAAGCGGGGCTACCGTTATCTGCCCCTCCTGTCACTTGCGCGATGTTATCAATATGACTACACTTGTTGTCATACATCACTCCGATACTCACAATCGTACTCCCATACCATGTGTTGCTAAGGGTGCTTAGAAACCCCGCAACTCCGTATGTGGCTAGCACTTATACCTAGTAGGTCATCAAATGCCAACTAGGCCCGTAAATTCGTAAGTGAGCATGTAAGGTTACTACCCCTGCCCATCAAGCCATGTACATGTATATAAATAAAAGGTCAATCGTATAAACTGTGAATAAGCATATCATGCAATCACAACCTTGTAATCATACATGAATCATATATTTTCAAGTAATACATTTAGCATATTAAACCGTTTAATTCATTTTCGTTTTAACAATTAGAAAATATAGATTTTGTCTATGTACTCAGTTTTGTAAAACTATTGAACTTATCTGAAGTCCGAGAGTCAAAAACGAGAAAACCACCGAGAGATCTAACGCTCAACCTAAACAATAAACGAGTCAATATAAGTTATCGAGTTACGGGAATCGAAAACAACTAATAATTCAAGGTATGAATCAAAGATCCAAATCTATCATTAGGGATCGAAAATCCGATTATTGGCTAGGGAAATCGTGAATCATCAAAGCTATCAATCGCAACTCTAGTCCCAAGCCAAACCAAATCGAAAAAGAGCTCCAAATGAAGCATCGTAAACCGCAGCCTCGCAACCTGTTACGCCAACTATCTTTCCCTCTTGCCATCTGCAGTCCTCGAGGACCCATGTAACATCCGCAAACCCGGGCTAGTTGATTAGCGGGCTAGCGGCAGGTGATTTCGTATTTAATTTGCGTGAGTCGATTATGTGATTAATTGAATCCATATTTGATTGGAATTGAAGGAATATATTTATGAATATAAATATACATATTACTGGAGTTAAAAGAAATAAAAGAAAGAAAAAGTTATGTGATGTGTAGTATGTGATGTATGTATGTGTAAGTAAATTTGTATGCATGCATGTAAATTTGAAAAGAATAGGATTTCAGACTTAGCCACCTCCTGCTTGGTATAAATAAAAGGTATGTATACGTGGGAGTGAAAGTCACCAGCACATAGTGAGTGTGAAAGTGTGTGTTTGTGTGTCAAAACCTCTTGTTGAAGAAAGCTAGAAAGAACAAGACTTGGAATTTCAAGTAGAGGATTCGGTGAGTCATAATTCAAACTGAAGATTGGTATGTGTTCGTATGATGTTATGGATTGTTTTGATGTGTTTATGTGCTAAATTACATGTTTGAATGAGGAACTACCATTGTTGGAGCTTAAAGCTCAAAACTTGATATATGGGTTTTGTTGAATAATGAGTTTTAATTGGATTAGATGAGTTATATATGTTTGTTGTTGAGTTATATGAAGTTTCATGGGTATTGGAAGTGTTTTGGATGGAGAAAATGAAAGTTGGAAATGATATATTTATATGTGGTGGGCTGGAAATCCGACAGTTCAAGGAGGAAGAAAACTGAAACACGGCGCGTCGCGGCGCGACACCCTAAAATCCGGATCTTTTGAAATCCGATAGAAGCAAATCCGAAAGACCAAATCCGAGAAATCAAGAATCCGGAACCCGGAATCCGATACCCAAATCCGCATGCGTCGCGGCGCGACAAGCCAATTTTAGGAAAATTGTGTATTTTGCTATGTATTCATGTGGGATGTGATGGATTATGGTTTGTATGATTATTGTATGTTGTTTACAAGTTATATAGAGATATAAATATATATTATGGATATATATTTATCAGAGATTGACTTCGGTTTGTTGTGTTCTCAGGATTTGCAAAGACTCAGTGATATTAGACAACTG
>JAUEJL010061642.1:0-18324 GCA_032274825.1 Drosophyllum lusitanicum | reverse complement strand
TATGTGTGTCTGCGCGCACACATGTGTTACCATTAACTTTTTACCATTTGTAAAAAAACAAAACCTATAAGGATCGTTTCAGGAACGAGCATGTTAGCTTGTGATGTGGATTTAGGAGGTCTTAACGATCTCATCACAGAATCCATTAGGGATGCTCTAACTGTTCCTAAGAGTTCATAATTGTATGTCATAACTATCAAGAATACGTTAACTGTATAATTGTTTCTAGACGGGGTTCATAATTGTGTGTGTGTTTTGATGTGTAATGTTTTTTAATTGAAATAAGGGGTGTTGTTAAATTAATGGTACGTCTTTAGGGTTTTCCAGTTTTCTCAAAAAATGTAATTCCGAAGACACATCATAATCATACACACATAAAATCACATTAATCACTCTGACGTGTAGACCACGACAATTTGATGAAGATCCTTCCCCATAATAAGTTATAACTAGATGACAACACAAAACACAATCTACAGGGGCTCCTTAATCATAACTTACATAAAAGGCACTCATATATATTTTGTATTTTAATAATTTTGTATTTTAATAATTTTGCTGTTATATTCTAGAAATATACGGCTTGTTTACATAAGTTAAAGGGTTAATTTCATATATACCCTTGTTAAACATCAAAATATCTTATTTGTTCGGTTTAACTTATAAATATCATATATACTCTTCTTAAGCTTTCATAATATCTTATTTGTCTAGCTTAACTTAAAAATATCATATACACCATTCTTAAGCTTTCATAATATCTAATTTGCCCAAATCATCATTTTTATCAATTTTTAATCATTTTAATGAATTATACATATGAAATATAATTAAATGACTACTATACCCCTCTTTTAATCTATTTATAAAATTTCACTTATACCCTTACTAAACTTTTTAAATATCACATTTATCCAAGTTATATATATTATACATACATACATACATACATATACACACACACGATTCTATTAATTAATTTGGATGATCGAGTACGGTTCATACGTGTGTGTGTGTATAAGGAATTAACGCACCAATCAAGAATTACGCTGAAAACAATAATATCTTAAAAGAACATTTTTAAACACAAATTTACTAACACCTATGAAAGATATGAGCATCGCCTGAAGTAAATTGCCTACAAACAAATGAATTACTGACATGCAAATATAAAAACCTCTCAATAGTAATTATTCGTACTAGCTGAAAATATTGCCTATCAAATTTATGCAAATGGGATGGTTAAGCGACATTTTTTGGCTACTTCCTCAAATAGATTTATAAAGTTTAGTAAGGGTATACGTGAAATATTATAAATAGATTTAAAAGAGGGGTATAATAGTCATTTGATTATATTTTATAATTACAGTTCATTTAAAATGATTGAAAATTGATAAAAATTGTGATTTGAGCAAATAAGATACTATGAAAGCTTAAGAATGGTATATATGATATTTATAAGTTAAGCTGGGTAAATAAAATATTATGAAAGCTTAAGAAGAATATATGTGATATTTATAAGTTAAGCTGGACAAATAAGATATTTTGATGTTTAATAAAGGTATATATAAATTAACCCTTGTTAAAACTAGCCATAAATTATTATTTTTTGGTCAGGCGCCTAACTTTTTTATTCTTTTTCCTTTTTTATAAATAATAAGTATTACTTTTTTTGTATATTTTTTTTAACTTTACTTAATATCTATTTATTAATCACAATTATTTACACTTTTGTTGAAGATCGATCAGTAGAATTATTTTTATTTTGGCAAATAGATTAACTAAAAGAAGCTAAAAATACTACTTTTTTATATAATTGACTTACTTTTAGTTACAAGCACCAAATTTTAAATTTTATAGTAATATGTGAAAAAACAAATGTAAATTTGATAGTTATTTTCCATTTGTTTTATCTCGTGTTTAATGTAATCACTCAAGTCGGCGATTTTGTTATAATGTTTGTTAACATGTAAGTTATAATAATATGTGTTATGACAATTAATGGGTACTAGCGAATGTTAAGTTTAACCTAACCAACTTAAAGTTGCATATATGCATATAAAGGTATACATGTGTATGTGTACATATGCACAAATTTGTGCCCTGGAAAAAAATTTAGTTTTACATGCACATGTGTACAAATTTATATGCATATCTGCATGAGATGCACACGTACACGATACATATATGCACCTAAACACACGTATACAATATGAATAGGTGGTGCACGCATGCACTTGTGCTTGAAAAAATCGAGTGTTATATGCATATGTGCACACATCTCATGCTGTGCTTGAAAAAAAACCTGACAAAAACGAAAAAAAAATTTGAAAAAGTATATCAATATGGATGTCATATTAAAGAGCATATTTTTCTCGTTAATTTGGTGTAATTTTTGTATTTTAATGCATTTTTATTTGGTAGATATTTTAGGTTTTAAAAAGTGGGGTAAGTGACCCCCCTTTATTTAGAGAATCTGCCTTAAATACCCTTTCAACATTTTTAAAAAGTGAAAATAACGGCTATGTTTTTAATATTTTTTTTAACAGGCAAAAAATGACGGCTATGTTTTTTATTTTTTTAACAGCTCGACACCCACCCACCTAATTCTATACCATATGTCCACCACCAGGACTTGAACCCACAACCATAAGGTTAGGGAACACCTTTTACAGGTTTGCCACAACTAATATTAATCTTTAATTAATATGATCAATGGTTATAAATGGTTGTCACGGTACTCGTAATAAAACTGGTTCTCAAATAAACCCTCCCTGTATATATATAACTACGAAGAAGTGTTGCGTTACCCTTTTGTATTTAACTAGCCTGAAAGCAAGAGAAACAAGAGAGTATTTGAACTTTTAACTCCCATTAAACCAGCTAAACATCTCTCGAAATCAGTACATCAGGAACCAACAACAGACTCTTGAAAAAAAATAACCACTACATCTGAAATCTATTGAAGGGCAACTCCGTTAGCCACCATAGTCTCATATCAATCGATCGATCGATCATTGAAACCCTAAAAAACCGACAGAATTTAGAAAAAAAGAAAAGGTTCAAAAATAGTCAACAAAGAAAAAGACCTTTTTACCCTGAACTTTGAGCTATATATATGTTACAAATCAAATCCTTGGTTTCAAAGGATTGTTTCACCTACCTAAAGAACTCTCAAGGCCTCAATTTCTCATAATCCACCAACCAATATCATCATCACTTCTCTGCTAATGTCCCTGGGAGAAATCTTACACGACTGCATTGTTTCAACTTTGAAACCGCATTTTGAGTGTTCCCACGCACAAGATCTATGTATGTTGCCGTAAGGACTACTTCCGGGTTGTCGGGTAATACCGACAACGCGAGTGTCACGGCCTCGTGGGCCCTCTCAATGTCACCTTCAGCTGCTGCAATGGCAGCCATGTCTGCCAACAAGACCCCACGAGCCTCCTCTGGCTTCAGGAACAGAGAGCCTTGTGGTAATGGTTGGTCAAGGGTAGGGGCGTTATTAGAATTTAGCTCCTCAAGATCCACAGCTTTCCTTGTTTGCCAAATGTCACAATCCTCTTGGCTGTAGGGTAATTCCGTAATGTTTTGCCCAGAGATATAACTCAACAAATGCTCAGAAGCTTGCTTGGGTTGGTTCAAGAGGCAGCAAGCTTCTGCTGCATAAATGTTTCCTAGGAAAATGTAAACCCTAGAACATTCTGGAAGTCTCAAGAGACACCTGGCAGCCGCCAATGCCTTTACTGCATTCCCGAGTTCCAAGTAAACGAATGCCAGGTCAGCAAGCACAGCTTGCAAGATCATCTGGTTCTCTTTTCCACAAAGACCCTCGTATTCGTTAATGGAGCTCTGTAGCAACAGAGTCCCGATACTGTTCCCTACCTTCGACTCTTTAGCTTCTCCGTTTGAATTCACCTGACCCTGACCTACTACTTTTGGATTTGACACACGGGGATTTGAGTTCTCATCAGAACAATCCAACAAATGTAATGCGTTCAACAGACAACTTCTAGCAAATGTGAGTGAAAGATTCGGCTCAACCTGTAGCAAGTTTCTTGAATTCGAGTACTCTATTATAAGTTGTCTCCATTTCCCCCTACCAATAATATTGGCATTGATATCCGCTTTATGTTCTGAAAACATTAAACAGCACTCAGCAATACGAAGCCACAAGAGAGGCCGCCTGAAGAAAACTGAACCTGCCTGTTGAAAACATCGAACCGCAAGTATGGGTTTCCCACTAGCCAGATAGACTAACCCGCAGTTATATGCAAAGAGTACCGATTTGTCCTGTGAGAAACTCAACAGTTTCATAGGCTTTTCCTTTCTTTGTGGGGAGCTATTATAGAGTGCTTTCGAAAGAAAAACTGCTGAAGTCTGGTATTTCCCAAGTTGATAATAAATGCATCCAAGATTGTTGTAATACAATGCTGAACTTCCGGTCTCGGTTTGACTGACTGATGCCATTAAAAGCTTAATTGCCTTCCGGTGGTTATTTCTAGCATACTCGAGCTGTGATTTTAGAAATAAAGCGAGTGAGTAATCTTTTCCACGTGCTATGTTCATAGCCATTTTGACTTCACGCTTGGCTGCTTTGAGATTTCTTGTAAGAATGAGAACCCAAACTTTGTATAAATGCACTTTCAGCCTTAAATCAGGTGTTGTAATAAAAGACTCATCAGTTTGAGTTCTCGAGAGATCATTTGATGGTCTTGTTAGGTTCTGGGCCCCACTGACATCCAGAGTTGACATTAGAGATTCATATAGTGTTTCCTCTGAGAGAGTCCGAGATAGAGGACTGTCAGGACCATTTGTGTTAACATTTGAATCTGGATCTGATATCATCACGTTGCTGGGTGCTGAGGTGGATTTTGACACTAGGCTTGTTAATTGTTGCTGGGGGATGTTTCCAGATTCACCTTGACTTCCTAAGCTATTGCTACCAACTCTTTCCAAGTACATGATCACGTCCTGTAAATAAAAGGCATTACATTTTTGCAAAATTGTTCAAGGAAAAGATCATAAAAAATTATACATCTGTTAATACATTCACATTTACTGAAAATAGTCCACAATAATGCACAAGCACACAGAGACAACAACTCAATAACAACTATTTCGAGACAGAAAAGAAAAAACTAAGGACTAAAAGTAAGACGCCATTAAATAATATATGAGAATATTAGATTGCCAATTTGCCATAAAGACCTTTAACTCTTGCTAATAAATATATATGTAGCTATTACAAGTTCATAAAACTTTACATCCTAACATTATAGTTAATTTCTTATACTCAAATGTACATTATCATTGATCAATTGTTATGTTTATTTTATGTTCTAACTTAGTATTTAAAGGTATGCTTTGCCTTCAACATATTAATTAACTACACACATTTTTATTGAAGAAATTATTGCAAGGATATAGGTATTAAAGGTAGTAAAATCCACTGTTTTAGGTTAAGCATACTTTAAGCTAAATACTGCTGTTCAGAAACAACTTGATTTATCCATGTGTATTATATTAGGAACAGACTTCAATTTGTTCCGTTATTTTCTTATCTTAAATCTTAAACATATCAAAATTAAAAATACAGATAAGGGAGGGAAAAGACTCATGTAATCATAATATAATTTTTTTTTCTTTTAAGAAAGTAAGAAACTTACTGCAGCTCTTGAAGCATGGTGGCATACTAAAGAAACATCCAGTAACAAGAGGCATACATGACGTGCCACCCTCTGCAGACCAAAGGAAAAGATAAATGAGCATGCTTAAATGATATCAATTGAAAAAGTGGATATAAAATTCTCTTACCTCATCTATTGGTTCAATATTTTGATATAATCTCTCCAAGATGGAGGAACACTTCTCATATTCGTGTAGATGGTAGAGGATGACTGCCTAAAGAGACACAATGCAGAAGATCAGCAAACATAATCATGAAAACAACATGAGAAAAAAAATCTTAGGAAGGAACAGATAACATATTGACGTACTATGTTGAACATTATTACAGAAACATCAAAATCATCAGCTGAAATGCCCTGGGCATTATTCATGGTAGAGGCTTGATTGGCCACTAAGTTATTTCCCTTACTTCCCACAGCTTTGATTCTGTTGTTCAACACCTCTGCATTTTCCCCAGATGAATGAGCGAGCCTCTCACTTCGTTTCTTTAAAAAAAGAAGAATAAAGGATTAACAATAAAAAATAAGAATGTTGTAAAAAACAACACTTCAACATTCAAAATTTCAAATATTTGGCACCCTGCCAATTTAGCTAATAATCTTTCTAGTGATTTACTTCGCAATCATTTATATCAAAAATTAACTGTGTGTTTTTATATGTCGTATTTTATTCTCTTGTAAGATCTCTTCAACTTTAACTCAATTTTCTAACATGCCAAACATAAGAAAATTGCTGGCAATAATGTGGTATTTCATGCTGGAATATTTCTAATAATGTCAAGCTCAATTTTCTAGTAAAATCTCATAGCAGAAGACAATCTATGAAAAAAAACTACAAGTTGGAGAAAAGGGAAAGGAAAAGAAAAAAAATTATAATTGTCTTCTTGCATGTTATCAACATGAATTGAGAAAAAATAACCATGTTTTAAGTTTATTTTGTGCTTTATATTTATTTTGTTTTGCTTCACTCCCTTTCTCTTCCCAAAAAAAAAACTCAAGAACAGACTGTGACAAGATAAATGAGTTGAGCTCATACAGAGTATGTAACCAGAATAACAAGACTCCTTATTAAGTTATATTTATATACCAGAACTAATTTCCTCTTTATTTAGATTTTGGTATTTTATAGAGTGGTGAACTCCTTACAAGCAACATACAATCCTCGAGCATAACTTTTATAGATTTCCCTCCCCATCGAAGAACATAGAAGTTGGTATTTACAGAGTGATGTTGTCCTTTCATCTATGATAAACAGTTAATGCGGTCATATCCCTGATAGAGAATATGCTACAGCCCAATCCTAGAACAACAGCCCATTGGGCTTAGGGCCTTTTTAGAAGAGGAACACATATATATAGCTGATGCAGAAGTGGGAAAGAGTATCAAGAGTTTATTTTAGTTATCGGCTATTAGAGAGCTTGGGCAAGGAGAAACCTGGTTATTTTACTTCTTCTTGTATTTCAATCCATATGTTCTTCTTATTCAGTACCTAATATACCTACACCTTCCGTAATCATTGTTCTCTGTTTTATTTCGTCTATTTTGTTGAATTGTTCTTATCAATTTGGTTCTATTATCGGGAAAACGAATTGATCATGGTCCAAACTGAGTCTTTGAGGTGAACATGTGGGTCCAATCTCGAATCAATGCACGGGATGAGAAGATCGAGCAATTTGGTTGCATGAGCTCACAACCATTGTACTTGCAATGAAGGAAGTTCTCGATGATTTGCGGAGGACAGTGAAGATGATGGTCATGAAGCATACAAAGTCTAAGGGGAAAAGAAAATTGTACAATTGCGATGACAATTTTGGATTTAAGGGATGATTGAGGATTAAATTACATTGGAGGAACCCGGCACTTCTAAACCCAAACCGCAGTTCTCTACCGGAAAGGCAGCGGAATCCGGATTCAAGCCGATTATCACGAATAATCACTCCAACGGAACTTTGTTCTCACTTACAAAGGTGAAGCTTCCCAAATTTGAAGGGATTGATCCTCGAGGTTGGATAACAACAGCGGAACTCTATTTCCATGTAACCAAATTCCATTCGACCCAAATGTGTATGGAAGGTGTTGTCCTCGATTGGTACACCAAACCCCTGATGACACGGTTCAGTGGAAAGAATTTTAGAAACGCTCAGGAAGCTTTGGGGTCGTTCCATGATGGGGATATAGTGGAGTATATAGAAGATTTGAGGCAATTTCTATCCGACTACTACCGAATTGAAGGGAACCCATCGTTCCAACCGATCATCGTGGAAAGGAACCTATTGTTCCCTATCCAGTCCACTAACTTCCCAATCCCACTCGTTGAAATCTGATGACAGCGATAGTGCCAAATACAATTTTGCTATTGTGGATTTCTCTACTTGGACAACTTCACACCCAGTCTTTCAAAGGTGTCTACAGCCAGATGAGTATCACTCGTCTTTTCTAATAATCTAATGTACAACAACGAGGTTTGAGGGCTCGCGCTTAGCTACTAGTTACATATATTGAATTTTCTGCTAAAATATTTAGCAAAATAATAAAAGTTTTTTAATATGAAGCTATTTAATTATTAATCATATATAGTTATGAAATCTAGTTTTACACTTTTATAGAATGTTTTGAATTATTCTCATACATATTGAACTATTTGAATATATGAAGTTTTGAATTTCAGTTTTCATGTTTGATTATATTTTTAAGGGTTCAAGTTTTTAGGATTTGGTTTATTTTTGTTATTAAGAGAAAGTTACAATTTGCTCGAGTACAAAAGATATATAGATAGGTGTATTAAATCCATAAACAGTTTTAGAATTGACCTTTCACCTTTTTATTGAATATGCCAGAAAAAGAAACAAAAAAGTTATCATATATGATATATGAAACGTAAAATTAAAATCATGTAAAGTTATTTTGTAAATAGTACTACAACATTTTTATTTTTAAAAAACTATACTATCTAAAGTTATTTTTTAAATGATAGTAAAGTTAGGTGTTTTTGTTATAATTTACAAATTATTGGAGGTTAATATTGAAAAATTAAAAGGAAACAAATGCATATAACTAGAATCGACCTGGAGACCTATAAAAACTTACCACATGCACATGCCTTAACCATCTCCTCTACAAGCTATTTTGTTTCACATAGGTATTTTTATTATTTATTTAGAACTCTTTTCTTTTTCCTTGTAAATGTATGGTACTATAATAGGTCTCTTGATTTGATCTGCAAGGATAAGGATGGAGCCAAGGTATGGATGCATATACAAAGAATCCCATCAGAAACTCCAAACCGTGAGTTTTCTATCTTTCACACAGCATTTACGTTCCATTGACCTTGTTGTCCCTGAATTTTTTGTTCATCACCTTATTATTGAATGAGATAAAAACAGAGTATGTTAGATTGGGGCTCAACATGATGAATGGGATCAAAGCCCATGTAAACACCATAACTTCACAAAATTATCCCTATTGTGGGGTCATAAGCCACCCAGTTGTACGGATTTCTTTAATGATTGGTATGGATTTTGTGGTCACAAGTCTTTAAGGCCCCCATGAACTTCCACAAAATATTATAATCTTTCGGTCCGCTAAGCTGTTAATTGAAAACACCAAATTGAGTCTCTAAACCAAGGATTATATATCCCTTTTATATCTTGTGTACTAGTGTTGTGCTCAATGTAGATAGACCTTGTGGGAGGGGAACGAAAACATGCAATAGTTACAGCAAGTAGCTTAGAACAAATGAGCCTGAGCAATTTTTCAGAACAATTAAAGTTCCATGGTAACTAATTATGATGGGTGTATGCTTATTCTTATTCTTGCATTGGGTTCATATGAGTGGTTGCTTACTAAGGGGGTTCTTGAAAGATTCTTCATGATCGAGAGGAGGATCGGGAACATAGATCCCCACATATTACATAAACTCACAAATGAGTTAGCTGATCCAACCCACAAGCATGAAGATAATACAAGTGATGTCAACCTTAAAAGGCCTTCGGATACATATTCAAATTGTTCCTAAAGCTCTAAGGGGTCTTATAGCACAAGACTATTTTGAGTGTATATGGAGCTTGAGTTAAATATTATAAATTATTCCTGGATGGGAGCACTAGTGAGATTTAGATTGGTTAGGGTCATAGCCTCAAAGGGTGCTTGTGGAGTATTGTGGTGCCGGTCTTACCCTGCAAATCGTGGTTGGAAATGTCCGGATATTGGCGAACTCCCATGCTATGATACATATCTAAGAAGGTGTCTACAGGAAGCTGTAGAGGCAAATCAGCAATGGGTCATTTATGATTTCTAGCCTGAGGATACCAAATTCGCATATGAAGGTGGTGAAAATGATAATGTGTATGGCAGATTTTTCCTTATTTGTCTAGCCAACCGAGATGGTTATGTTCCAATCGCTTTTATGATAAAGAAGTATAGCATTGCTATAGACTTTACATATGTTGAGTTGAGTACATTAGACCAGCAAGAGGGTTTTTCCAATAATACAAGTCTTGATCCTCTCATCTTCAACTGCCGAGAAAAGGATGATGATCTTGCCCAGGAGAGAAGGGTACAAACCAACTTTTTTGTGTCATTAATGTTGCAACGTATTAAAAACATTGCACTGTTTATCTTATTTGAGGGACTTCTCGTATCATATTTGCACACGAGGGTTCATCACTTACTTCACTAAGTTGGAAATCTTTAATGATGGTAATACTAACAAGACTCTCAAAGATAAACCAAAAAGAGAGAAGGTTGAGCAATTGTTGATTCAAAAGCTGAAGTCTTTCAAAGCTGAATTTCTGACTTGTAGGCTTGAGGACAAGCCTGTTCTTCATAGGGGTGGTATTGACAGAGAATATGCTATAGCCCAATCCTAGAACAACAACAAATTGGGCTTAGGGCCTTTTTAGAAGAGGAAAACACGTATAATGCGTTAAGGGTATCGAGGGTTTATTTTCGTTATCGACTCATGGAGAGCTTGGGTAGGAAGAAACCATGGTTGGTTCTTCTTTGATTTGGCAGGGAAGCATCTATTGAGATCTCCTTCTGGTTTTACTTCTTGTATTTCATTCCATAATCCATATGTTCTTCCTAATCAGTACCTAATATGCCTACACTTTCCCAAATCTTTGTTCTCTGTTTTATTTCATCTATTTTGTTAAATTGTTCTTATCAATCCCAATTATGGTTTTCATCTCCTATCCTTTTATCTAAAATAAACTTCTTATAGATGTCGACAAGGATGCGTTGCAAATTCCATTGAAAACATAATAGAAATTAACATTCTACGGTAATGATTTGCAAAATGACCCAACATAAATTAGACATACCTTAAGATTATCAAGTGCTTCCAAAAATCTCTTTGGGTTTGAAAAACCGTCTTGAAAGTTCTCCACAATAGCAATGTTATGAAGAACCTACATATAGAAAATGCAATAAATACAAAAGAAACATCCATTGTAATTCAAAGGGTAAAGTCATAAAACAAAACAGTAATGATACCCTTCTACTGTATAGCACCAAACATTTATACCACCTTGAAAAATGATCTTATGTAGAACCATGCCGAGAAATCCATCTTTAATTAATAAAGCTACTATGTTTAAGGTTTCAAAGGTCTTTCGGGAAGCAGTCTCTCTACCTACGAGTCGAGGCATGACCGTCTACATTTTACCTCCCCCATACCCCACTCTTGCAGGATTGAGCATTGTTGTTGTCTTTGTTGTACTATGTGTATGGTTAGACGACAAGTGACATATAGTGCTAGAGAATACATCTAACAGCTTTTTTTAGTGGTGCTCTCCACTTCATCTTTAATTTCTCTTTTCTTACCATAGCGGACCAAACAAAATATAGAAGTCTTGTTAATCACATGTGCAAGATTGGCAAAGATCAATGGAGACTTTAACTTAACCCATAAACTGTAGTTCTTTCCGGCCATACTCATTACCATATCACTACACTATTTTCAGCGATTTATTAAATACTTCTAGAGCCTGACTGACATAAATAGGGCAGCAACATTCAAGGATTCCAACTATACCAAGATACATTTATATTCACAAGTTTGACGCAGCTAAAAATAAGGTCAATTTTGAACACTGAAAAATCAAAAGAGCACATGGACAAATAGAGTTATTCTCGACCAATGAAGGTCTAGAGATGGATAAACAATTGCTACATAAGACGTTTCACTGTTAGCAAGCCTAATGCCATTTATGAAACATCGAGACTAAAGAAAGAAGTCATGTCCTTGAAAGCCATAACCGACTTGAACGAAAAAGAAACCATACACGTATAAAGTACTATCATACACATAACATATCAAATGTGCCTGTGAAGACGTTAACGAACACTAAACTATATGGCAATGAGACATCTGGCCATGATGAAATGAAAAGATAATAGGGAACTTTTAACTTGCTAAATATAAAATAAAAAAACCACACAAAAAATGAGAACTTTATTTCAAGGGCTATACATAAAGCAGAGAAGAAAGCAATAGTCCTTTCCCAGTTGTCATAATATCATACATCTCCGGTACTTACAGGAAGACCATTTTAATTAGTATTCTTATATTAGTTTCAAATAAAACACAATTTTGGTGTTCATTTAATTATTAGTTAATCTAACGCATGTTAGTTAGACTTCTTTTCAATGCTTTAAGCTAAAAAATGAAAGTGAATTTCAAGAGTAAAGCAGTAGCACTTGCGACCATGGTACAATTTTAAAACATCTATTTAAAGTACCGAAATGCGCGTACTTCTACGTGCTTATTATGTTACTCAGAAGTGTACCAAACCCAGTCCTCTCTAACTATAGGTGTTTGTAGTACTTAAAAGTCCATACAAGCAACTTTGCTTCCCTTTTAGCTAGTTAAAAAGCTCCTTGTGTAATTTAAAGTCTAACCTTTCGGTCTATTTCTCAAAAGGTATCATCCTTCAGCCTTTATACATCTCAAGTAGCTACCATCACTTAAATAATATACACTAAGTTCACAAACACAAGAACTACCTCTTCATAAGAAGTAGTTTATCGCCATACCTTAACTTCTTAATTTTGGTTAATGATTTATTGAAAAAGTTGAAGTTGGTGTCAGCTAGGAAGAAGCTTTCTATAGAAAGTTTTACACGATCATATCAGTAGATAACTAAAAGAAGCAAGATGTAATTTAAGAAAACGAGGTAAGGGTTTACAAATCAGAAAAAAGAAGTCCATATCTTGCAGTAGCTTACAATGTGATAGCCTTGAGCACTTTCTCCGGATAAAGCAACCCTCAACTACCAACCTCCAATTGTTGGAACTCTAACAAGATAGACCAAAGCCTCGCTATATAGATCAAATCTTTGTTCATAGAATGTAAAGTCATATAAACAAGACATGATTGCCATCAAATCTTTAGAAGAAATTTACAGTACACATGGTGTTAGAAAAGAAAGAGTGCTATAAACAAAAATGGCTTAATCGTTGAGCCTATAACGTGCAAGTTGAGTACCTTAGCTGTGAAATGATAATAAGAAATTATAGGTTATCAAATAGGTAGCTAGTAGGGCGTGAAAGAGATTCAACATGCATTGAAATAAGTACCAACTAATTGACATCAAACAGAATACACATGGTGATGGAATGAGGAGGTTAAAAATGCTATTAAAGACAAGGATGGTACAAAGTAGTAGGCCAGGGATAAAAGAGAAGTAAAACAAGCGGTTAAGAAACTAGAGGCAAAGCATATGAGTTGCACAAGAAGACAACAAATAAAAAGCCATGTACACAACATAGAGAAAGAAAAAACAAGTACCCACTTCACATAAAAATTAAATGCATAAAAAATGAAAGCAAAATACTTTTGGTTAAAGATATGAATGGAGATTGGTAGAGGGATAATGTTGATAACTTGTACAAGCATAGAATAGTAAACTTCAAGACTTCTAGTTATACCGTAAGTAATCAAAATATGGGACGTCAACAGAGTTCTAAGAAAACTACATGAAATAACACTAGAGCAGTGATGTGGAGAAGGAAGCTTTTATAATAGAAGTGACTAAAACAAAGCCATTGTGATCAATATCTTCTGTTATTCAGGATCCCTATTATGAAAAGAAGATGTTGTTCGTTATAAAACAACTAGGTGGTCGATAAAATAGAGACAAGCTTGAAGTCATCTGATTAGAAGATACTGTTAAACTGCAATATAAGCCGATTTAAGTTCAATAGGACCATGTTAAAACTATTATGAATTACAAAAAAAAAAGATTAACAAGAAAAAGGCAGAATTAAACGGCATGTATGTAGCCTAATTGTTAGAGCAGAAATGGATGGGTCGTCAAGCAATATGGAATTGAATTGAAAATGATGATGATATAAGTTGAATGATAGAGCAGCACTGATTGAGAAGTCAAGAGAAATATTCATTATTCAGATGGTTTGGTCATCTCAAGATAGGCCTTTGAATGAATGACTGTTAAAATGAAAATATACAAAGTCTCACTAAAAGAAGCCAACTAAAACTGGTGTGTGGGATGTAGCAAAAGATAATTTCCTTCACATACCTAAGAAGATCACTCTACATTGCAATGTAAAGATGGATGATGTTCAATGGCCTTTGAAGATTTAAAACTTATACCATATGGATTTTTGTTAAGGCACAAATTGTACCAGACTTACATTTTTGTCTACTTCTTATGATCCATAAAGGACATGTTCATATGATAATTTGTTGTCAAACTAGATCAACTTAATAATCTTGTTCTCATCACTTACAAGATGAAAATCAACTTAACAATCTTATTAGGAGCTCCCCTTAAGAGGCATGTCAACTAGTTCCAAGAACCTTATTACGGAAGGAATCAATTAGTTAAACTATGAGCCTTAACATGGAAATATAAAATGTATAGTTAATACATATCTTTCAAGATAATGATATGGATACAGAGCAGGTTAGCCCTAAAGAAAATACACCATACCAGAAAAAAAAAAGTTAGCACCAAAGAAAAAAGAAAAAGCACAAAAAAAACTAAAAGCATCACATTGATAGACAGACACCTGCATAGTCGACTCGTTTACCAAAAGCGAAATTGAAAGCATACTAGTTAAATAAAATCATCCCTCATGTTCTTATTGATTTAAACGTTACACGCTAGTTCAAGTCAAGACAGATATTTTGATTCATAAGAAACTAATACCTTCTCATCTTTCTAATTTATTCATCCCAAGCCCAATACCTAAACAAGTTTCAACCGGTATTATCATGCCTAATTGTCCATTATGGCATAATGACTAGCCTCTCAACCAAATCTTACATGGTTAGCACCTTCAATGGTCATCATAAGAGAAGAAAGGACAACATAAAGCCACACAGATGTTTCAACAACAATCACTAAAAAACAAAAATTTATAACTATAAAATTCTATATGAAGTTGACACATCACCAATACTGCATCTCATAAAGTCAACACTTGCTTTTCCTTCTCCGTTTCCCCATGTCTTCTACACACCGCATCAGTTTTACGACAAAGATCAATAAGGCCCTTATGTAGAAAGTCACATCATATTAGGTAGTTCTTTCAAGAGAACATATAACATTATAATCCCCATAACTATTATAAACTTCTACCAGGTTAGATTCTTAACCCACAACAAATAGTTGATAAGTCGCCTCCACAAAGATTTATACTGATCCCACATGCACCAAATTCCTCACTGCCCCAACTATTTACCAAAAAGATTCCATCAATCAAGCATGTCAATTGTGACACAATTTTCTAATATCAATGAACCTCAAACACTCAAACATCCAGATGAACAACTAGCCAACAAAGCAACCTAATCAAACTATTTGATCCAAGCCAACAATATACTTGTTTCATTCCAAACTAGAGTGAACTGTCCAAAATACCTGTGACTAGTAGACCTCTACAAAAGTATTCTCCATCTACAGATAAGAAATTGACAAAGTACACCATAAATGCGGATTGTGGAGCAGTAATATCCACCTTGCTCAGAAAACGAAAATAATAAATTTATTAAAATATTACGAAATAAGAGTCCTATTCAGTCGAAATTGCAAAACAGACACAGGCTACTTAAATTAATCACTCGGAATTGCATACATTTTCTAAAAGTGCACTAGAAAACTATAAGGCAATCCCAGTATAACCCTGCAATATGCATATTAGTGCTCCACTTGGACTAAAGAACAGAACTTCGTGTAGTCAGAAAACTTCTCCATATCAAGAATAAACACAAATTTCAATACAATATCACATTTTAAGTCCAGTGCATATTCAAAACACTCCACAGACCAGTAAAAAAGAACACATATACACACGAGCAAGTAGACAATTGAATTCACCTTCGGATCATCGGCTTTCTTTTCCAAGATCTGATTCAAGACCTTAAGACAATCCACATACTTCCCCAACTGAAAAAGAACATACGCTTCCTTCGCTAGCGTTTGAGTAACAGAAATCAAGTCGGCGTCAGATGCTGTCGGAACATCCCCCCTACTGTTGTTGTTCGCTGAAGCCACTGATAACGAGTCCATTTCCCCCAACCAACAGATCGGACAATCAACAATTACAACAAATTCGATAGAACAAATAAACCCTAACCTTCTTATTCCTTCACCGTCCACACAATCACATCTGCATCACGAGTAAAAAAACCAATCGATTCAAACCCTAGAACTTTAACACCTGAATCTGTAAATCTTATATCTAATGGTGTAGAGTGAGACTGATTTTCGGGGGTAGAGAGAGAATCTAGAGAGAGGGAAGGAGGGTTCGTATTGCTGCTATCGAGTCTGGGGCTGAGTTGAGCGATTTGGTTCGAGATATACTAAAATGACGGTAATTGTAACCAGTTTGTCTGACAGACCATTGATGTGATCGACTGTGTAAGGATCTAACGGTGGAAAAGTGTCGAGGGACTGCGTGTTTGTCACCGATAAGATTGACATGGTACTGTTATTTATTTAAGTTTTTAAAATGCATAAACGAGTTTATAGCATACGCGTAGGGGTAGGGACGATATAACTCGTGAGCTACTTGAAATTGATTTATAAAATAATTGAAATCAACTTGAGTTTAAGCTCGAGCTATTTGATTAGGCTATCAAGTCGATATCGTGTAGTACTTGGCTCGTAAAACTCGTGAATCTTATCAAGGTTGTATTGTTTTACCCTTTCATATGTCTATTTACATAATCAACGTACATTTTACTTTAGTTGAGACTAGCCAAGCTGAAAAGTATTGAGCCGAGCTTGAAATTAGTATTTAATATACTAATTCTAGCAATCAAGTCGAGTCGATTGAGTTTCGAGTTTCCTAATTAAGTCGTGCTCGAGCTTAGCACCGCGTCGTCTCGACTCGATTCGATTACGCCCCTAAATCTACCCATTATTTTCGGTAACCATACCAACGGTTTTCTTCTAGTTTCAATGTTTAAGTCGATTTTATTAGGTATTTCAATTTTTTCAATTACGATGCTTACCTTAAATTACTCAACCCAAAAAATAAACTATGTAATTTATTCATTTAGACATGTAGTCTTGTACTTACAATGTAACATCCGTAAACCCGGCCTAGTCATTAGTGGGTTGGTGGTAAGTAATTTGCGAATGTTTACGTATTTAATTGAATATGTGAATTAAATAAATATTTTATGTCACATTAGTTTATGATTTAGTTGAATTCGTTTTTGAACAAGGGTCGTATATAATACCTTGTTGCATGTTAATTAATTAAGGTTAGCTGCTTAAATGATTAACCGTATGCTAATAAGCAGTGCAGTGCACTGAGGTTTGTAAATATCCATTCATGACCGCCTCAATTTCTTTATGGATATACTTCATTGTGAAGATAAGTTATGAGTGTGTGTGTGTGTGTGTACGTGTGTTTTGAATAAAAGAACAGAGAAGTAAACTTGAAATCTTGAAGTTTGATACTGTGAAGTAATCTTGCAAACAAATGTTCGTTTATGCTTTTAGTATGATTCTTGTTTACATTTGACAAGTATATATTGAAGTTTTGATGTTTAAAAGCTTTGAAAACCATTAATGAAGTTATGAAGTTTTTGAAGAAACTTGAGAAGTGGGTTTGATGATTTGAAGGTTTTAAATTGGTTATGATGTGTTTATGATGCTTATTTATGTGTTTTATGATGTTTGTATATACTTTGGATGTGTTTTCTAGTAATTTGAAGATTTTAAGATTGTATGTATATGTATATGTTCGATTGGAAATAATAACAGGGAAGAAGATGAAGTTTGAAGTCGGTTGTGGGAGGTCCGACATTGGCTTGTGCAACTTAGGGGCCTTGCGGGCGCAAGAGTTAATACTCTTGTTAGTATTGTTGGCCTTGCGGCCGCAAAGGACTTTCCTTGCAGGCGCAAGGGTGGTGCGACTTGGTTGCCCCCATCTGAGTAAGAGTTAATACTATTGAGTTAATGATGTTGGTTATAGGGCCTTACGGCCGCAAAGGATTTCCTTGCGGGCGTAAGAGGCGTGCGACTTGTGAGGATCCGACTTGAGTTGATACTGTTTGAAGGATTGGTCCGACCTTGGGCCTGTCCGACTTGGAGTACTGGTCCGACTTTGCTTGGTTCTGCATGGTTAATGCTTTTTGTGGTTCGACACGACG
>JAUEJL010061641.1:0-30221 GCA_032274825.1 Drosophyllum lusitanicum | reverse complement strand
AACAGTTTTGTTTGAACCGTCCCCTATATATATATATATATATATATATATATATATATATGTATGTATGTATATATATATTTATCGAAAAGTTTATTTGAGAACCGTTTTTATTGCGAGAACCGCGATAACCAATCTTAGCCGTCTAATCACCCTCCTTCAATTGGATTGTCCACCCATGAATTCTTTACATGCACCTTGCCACACTCAATTGGCCCACGCTCTTCATCCATGAATTCCATTATCCAAAATGAATGGCTAAGATTGGATATCGCGGTTCTCACTCTAATATTGGTTCTCAACGTAACCTTCCTATATATATATATATATATATAACGAGAACTGTTTTTCGTACGAGAACTGCGAGAACCAATCTTAGCCCTTGATTAAACTAATCAATGGCTAAGATTTTTTTGGCGGCTCATTAATGCTTCATTAATGGATCATCAATGACACATCAATGAAGGTTATTTCGGGAAAATCAAGCCTCGCAAATTAATGACGGCTCATTCGAACACAATTCACGGTTGGGTAAATATCTAAAAAAATACCCCTATTAATGAGTCATTAATGGTGTTAAAAACAGTTTTCGCAGTTCTCGTTTGAACTTTTGCCTATATATATAATACGTATATATATGTGTGTGTGTGAATTGACAAAGAAAAAACATGATTCTCGCGGTTCTCACAATAAACAAGAACTGTTTTTCATACGAGAACTGCGAGAACCAATTATAGTCATTGATCAAAAAGATTGAGGGTCCAAATTAAAGAGTTGTTATGGATAATATTAAACTAATCAGACTTATCCTTAATTAATTAAGGGTAATTTGGACATTTTTACATTACCCACATTTTTTAAACTAATATATACATCAATCGCAAAGGTGTTAAATTACAAAAATTATACCAAATTAACGAGAAAATTATGCTCTTCAATTTGAGACGGATCTTGATATATTTTTTCAAAATTCTTTTATTTGTGTTTGCTGGTTTTATTTCCAGCACAGCTCGACATGTGTACATGTATTAATTTTGCACATGTGCATATGCACAAATTCACATAGTTTTTTCAACACAGATATAGATATGCACATGTGTATATGTCGAGCTGTACTCGGAAAAAAAACCCAGCAAACGTGACTTTTTTTTTCCAAAAAAATGTAGCAAGATCGGTCTCAAATTAAAAAACATAATTTTCTCGTTAATTTGGTATATTTTTCGTAATTTAACACTTTTTCGTTTGACGGATATATTAGTTTTAAAAAAGTGGGGGTAATATAAAAATGTCCATACTACCCTTCCTTTTTAAAATAAATATAAAAGACAGAAAATTAAATGATTAGCTAGAAATGATTCTCACAGTTCTCATAAGAAAAACAGTTCTCGTTTGAACTGTCTCCTACATATATTTATACATCATTATTAATATTATTATTATTTGTACCACTATGTATAGTTTACTTAATATCATACAAATAAACATTCAAGAACGGAGCTATAAATGTTTTTTTTAGAGGTTCATATAACTTCATAGCCAAAAATATACCCGAAATCATTGTGTTCATAACTAAAATTTTACATAAATTATACTACATTAAAAATCATATGAAATTTTTTTGCATAAAACCGTCTCCTACTTATTTCTACTACTCACAAGATCAAAACAACTGTCAAAATCAATAAAGAATATATGAAAAGATAATTAGTGGATTTCACATGTTATCTTGTAGTGAATAGGATGATATATTATTTTTCCTGACGACTACATAGGTCCTGCTATTAAGAAAAAAAACGATTACATAAGTCATGTTCATGTAAAGATTGTATGACGTATGAATAGAGGGTTTGACAGTTGGAGTAACCGAGTCATAATTGAACGTGGAATTAGTATATAGCTAAGTTGTTACAACTTTGGGTGATTCTACAAAAGCTTCCATTTTGTTGACTTAATTTAGTTTCATATGATTGATTAACTTCTGCACTCCATCGATTTTCTAAGAAGGATATATTGTTTTTTATTCTAAAAATTCAAACTCAAAATGTATCTACTTAGCTTCGTCAAGTCATCATCGAAATACGATTTGTGCACGATATTAATTTGTCATATATAGCAAAATGTTTTTGTTTGGACAATATATAATGCTCTTAAACATATGGATAAGAAAAATCAATACTGGGTTGTTAGGGTATAAAATTTATAATCACTGTGTAGAATAAAGTTCTAGCAAGAACACCTTTCTCACGAAGTACACAAAAAGGGTTGCAAAAATTAAGAAAATTGACAAATTTAACTTCACTTTTTAGTTTACAATAACATAAAAACATTAAACTTTTAAGTTAAATTAAAAAACAGATACAACAATTGATAATTTAATAGATGTATCTAATTTTTGTAGATGTATCATATTTTTGTAGCTGTTCAATCAAGATGTCAAGGGCTCGGATGGCCAGATCTACTCTCTATATTCTTCCTGAAATAATTGTTCTCCCTTGATCACGCCTCTTAATATGTAAGCAAAATATTATTATTCACAAATCAACTCTTTTAAGTAAAACTAATATCTGTAACTCTGACTCATATAACTATAATTGTAACATTTAGCTAACCGACGAAGCAATTGACTTTTATGAAATTTTCAAAACTGTTTACTTATTATATATATAAGATTGAAAACTTGGTCCAATCAAGCAGTTTCCCTAAACATAAATGATATGATTTAAGAAATGAAGTAGGTAAACATAAATTATTAAATTGTAAAATATCTTATATACGTAAAGTATGCTTTAAGACCATTAAATTTTATACATCAAAAACTTATGTTTTAAGTATATAAGATATTTTATAAGTTATGAGGGATATATATGGTATTTTCCTAATTTTTAATAATAGAACATATACACACTAACCTACTTCTAGATATACGCTTCTGATAAATAAAATACGTAGATAATTGGTGTTTTTAATGTTTGCACATAAAAGAGGGAAAATAATATTTACTTGTTTCAATTGGTTTTACTAAAGTTGTTTCGTTTGGCCTTGCCCAAGTGATTGTCGGTATATTTTCCATTTCTAAAATTCAAATTTTACCAACAAGAATGTTGGAATGAATAGATAGGCAAAAGTTCAAACGAGAACCGCGAGAACCAATCTTAACCGTTCAATTCTCCCTCCTTCAATTGGATTACCCAATCATGAATTCCTTATATACACCCTGTCACACTCAATCCCCCCACGCTCTTCATCCATTAATTCCATTATCCAAAATGAACGGCCAAGATTGGTTCTTGCAGTTCTCGTACGAAAAACAGTTCTCGTTTGAACCCTCCCCTGAATAAATAAATAAATAAAAGAAAATAGATAGTTTGGCTTGGTTAATGATTTACACGTTAAGAAAATGTTGATTAACCCCTAATAAAATCTAGTTCAAAAGGGAATAATTTTGAAGTACAAGGTCGAACCAATCAATGTGTTTTTTTTCTTTTCTTTTTTTTAACTATTATTTTTTGTTGTTGTGGCTGTTGCTAATGTTATTTTTAATACCAACAGATCTGGCATAGTGATACTTACCGTGCATTCAAGTGATATTTAATAAATTGTTCTAAGTTCAAGTTCTGTTGTCGACAAACGTGTAAATTTGAAAATTTGAGGGGCTCTATGCTCACAGCTTTCAATTTACTTCTATTATAAACTTAGTCTTTCGAACTTGTCTTTCTACCAAATGCATAGTTTGACACTTTGACCCAAAGCTGGGTATCACCCAGTTCGGCCCATAACTTTTTCCACTACTGCTTATCATCTAACAAAGTTTCGCATAATTTAGTTCTTCTTTCGTTGATGATTCTATCTGCTTGCAGTGAACTTTCCTAAGTTAATTTTATTTACATCATTTTTATCTTTTCACTAACTTTGTTTAACACCAATAGTGATTATTGGAGACCTCTACTATCATTGTTCATCTAAACCGATTGTTTTAGTTGATTCTCTTGGTTGACCACAAGTACTTGAATATTGTAATCTTTACAATTTCCAAGCTAACAGAGTCATCTATAGACTTTCTAAGTTGTGTCTTAGGATTTATGCCTAGTAAGAGATTATCTTCTAAGCTAATTATCAAGTTGTGATAGCATCTAGGTTAGATCAAAGAGAAAACTAAAGATTAATTTCAAGTTTTAAAGTCTACCCAGGATGTCTTCACACAGAATTTTTACAATGATTCTCAGAGGATATTCTGCAGACTCGATAACGACCTTCCCTATAAGTAAAGCTTTCACGTTGAGCTCGTGTTATTGGTTTCGTATTGTTCATGTTTGTGTAAATTTCGTGACAACCCGTTTTGACCCATTTATCGTGCCAGCTTCAAGTCATGTTATTTATCCCATGTCCATTTCGGATCATGTCATTTTTTCTTGTGTTGGTACCCTTGGGTATTATGCCCTAAAATATCGATACCCTTGGGTATTGTGCCCTAAAAAAGCTTATATACCTTACTAACTTCTATTAAAACCACAATAGCCCCTGTATTTTAAATAATATATATTACATCTCTAACCCTTAATGAATTTTGCCATCATAATGCACAAGTTATTATTATTATACACTAAAAGAAAAACAGGTATTACAGAATTCCCTCGCAAAATAGCTCCCTCACAAATGATACCCTCGCAACTCCCTCACAAATCCTTTTGTAAATCTTGTCCTTGGAAATCCGTCGGATAAGTTCCTCGGAATTCTTCACAACTGATTTGCGACGAGGTTTCTATAAAGACATATTTTTCTCGAAAATCCCTTAAAAAACTACTTTTTCCGGAAAATCTTCCCTCATTAGTAGTGACTCTAGTTTGGACTGATTGGTTATATAACTCATCATTAGCATGTTTAAATCTCTTGTAACTTATACTTATGGCTTCTACAAACTTTATACAAGCCCTAATAAAAAATTGCAGTGTATATATAAAAAAAGTAAAGAATTCTTGACAACTTAACCATTTTAGTTTGCAATATCTTACAAACAAATAGTTATAAATTGTAAACTTCCATCTACAGTTTTCATTGATTACAACATCGGCTTTCAAACCCATCATAAACCAAACAACGTCACCAAGTACGCTACATTTTGCTAACAAATCTTGTAACATTATCACATTACAAGGACATGAAAATTGAGGATGTAAATAGTAGTTAAAAAAGCATTTAACTCTAAAAATGTATCTGTGATATATTGTAGCTTAGCGGTTGGGACATAGAACCAATAATGGATTGTATCTTTGAATCAAATTCGATACGTTAAGCGATTTACTTCCTTAATGTTGATGACAGTAGGGCTGGTTTGTAGAGGACCTCGAAGGTGAGTCATCGGAGAAAACTCTCAAAACGGCAAATACTAAACCTAGGGGGAGTTTTACTTTACGTACTTTTTTCATTGAATTTGCATTCTGTAAAAGGATTTGGATTTCGTAAGATTTGCTATTCGCAAGATTGTTGATCCTGTCTGGGTTTGGTTGGCAAAATCTTTCGGGATTTGTATTTATGAAATTCTGTTTGTTTTGTAAATCAGTCAAAGGATTTAAAATGTTTCTGTACTATACTAAATTTGTTTGATACATTATTTCATAAATTAAATCATAACTAATTAATCTACACCATTAATATTTTAAAATGTATATGTGCTAAATGACGATGGAGGAGGAGGCGACGATGGAGGCCGGCGGTGCTGGGAATGAAAGAGGTGGTGTGACAACTATTTCATGGAGGATATTGTTTAACAAAGGGACAAACACTAGGGTAGTAATAAATAGATGGTATATTGGTAAAATGATGAAATGCAACGGGTATGGGATTTGAAATCACAGGTCTTGGCCGGTATTTGTAAATTCTTCACTCATGGGATTGTTAGGGGTGTTTAAGACCACTTGTAGTGGGTTTATTTCTGCTCGTCATGACAAGCATAAATGCTTGGCCTTGTTCTCTCGTCATCCACTACAGTGGCTTTGTTACTTTGCTTGTCATCATGGTGACGAGCTCCTACTGCTCGTCTTCCATTTTCTTTTTTCTTAATTTTTTTCAACCAATCATTAATCTAAATAAATATTATGTTGTTCAATAATAGCAGTGATGATGAAGTAGAAGTTAGTCATGCACGTCATGACTACGGTTATTTAGTCATGACTATGGCATAGACTGAAAAGTTGATGTGACAGTATACATGTCATAACTACGAGTACTCTAATTGTTTATAAACCCCATCATTTCAAATGCTATCAAATATTACTGTTTAAACAAATGAAGCATTTCATGATAATTCAAATGCAAATTCCATATCAAATATTACTATTTCAACAAAGCATTAATTCAAGAGATTTCAAATATATACAAATTGCACGAAATTCATGGACCAGCTGATCTAAAACATCCGCCAAACCCATAATTGGCCGAAAATTTATATATGGAGAATGATAACCACAGCCCTTAAAGCTGTGAATAAGAATAAAAAACGTAATTTTATTTTTTTTAAATGACAATCATAACTTTTATCTTCATAATTAACTTTTCATAGTTATCTTTTAATTAATTTTCAACTTTCTATACACGAAACAAGGTTACTATTTTTAAAAACTAAAAATTAATTTATTTTATTTTTAAGTGGTTATCAAAATCCTTTATATATATAGCTTGAAAGCGAGCTAGGTGGCCAGCGATGGTAAATTATAGGAAATATATATTTTAATACCAAAATGAAACATCTATAAAATAATTATCTTATTGATCTATCATAACTAGTGCTAATTTCTTCTTAATTTATAAAAAAGCTAAAACTTTAATTAGCTGTCAATCAATGCGTTAAGTTTAAACATTTTTGTTTTTTATGTTTTGGGTCAAAGTCTCTCCTTCCTTATAAAAGCGGTCTAAGTATCGTCCTTCTGCAGCACTCACACAACACCTAGCTAGCTAGCTTGTACGTTCTCAGTTTCATATATTTCCTCCCAAGCTGGTCCTTATTCATCCATGGACTTCCTTCGTATTCTCACCTTTCTTTCTGTAAGTATATATACATATATATGTACTTTATTTCACTCCATCTGCTAATTAATACAAGCATGCATGCTTCCATAGTTCCATGCATGCATGCGCTAAGCATATATATATATATGATCATAATCCTGCTAATGGCCGGTATTCATGTTTGTTTTCCTTATTTTCAGTTGGCAATGATTGTGAGCCATGCAGCAGCAGTGGCTCCTGAAACATATTGGAAATCTGTGTTGCCAAACACTCCCATGCCCAAAGCAGTCACTGATCTTCTGCATAATGGTAATTAGTCCCCTAATATATCAACTTCATTTTAGATTTTGATTTTTTTTTATGTAACATGTGTTTGGCTGGACATACAATTTACAGTGTTATGTTAGCGGTTAAGTATCTAAAATACTTGCCAATAATCCAAAATAAATGTTACTGATAGTCATGTTCTTTTCCTTGTTCTCTTCCCGGATGAACGGAAGACAAGAGCTCAGATATTCATGTGGGTGTGGGCAAAGGCGGTGTATCTGTTCATGCTCCAGGCACCAACGTTGGTGTTGGTAAAGGTGGTGGCGTATCTGTGCATGCTCCAGGCACCAACGTTGGTGTTGGTAAAGGTGGCGTGTCTGTGCATGCTCCTGGCACCAATGTTGGTGTTGGTAAAGGTGGCGTGTCTGTGCATGCCCCTGGCACCAACGTTGGTGTTGGCAAAGGTGGTGATGTGTCGGTTCATGCTCAAAAACCTAAACCAGAAGGGGATTGTGAGCATATAAGTGTCGGCAAAGGAGGTGTGATTGTTCGTTGTCACAACAAGAAAAAACCGGTACATGTAGAAGTGTCTCCATTTTCCTACAAATATGCTGCTACAGATGACCAACTCAAAGATGATCCACAAGTCGCGCTTTTCTTCCTTGAAAAAGACTTGCATCAAGGCAACGCGATGAACTTGCATTTCACCAAACCATCCGGTCCATCATCGAGTTTCTTACCTCGTAAAGTTGCTGACAAGATACCCTTTTCATCTAAGAACCTCCCCGAATTATATACTCGTTTCTCCATCAAACCTAACACGGTAGAATCTGAATCAATGAAGAAAACAATCCAAGAATGTGAGGATAAGGGTATGGAAGGCGAGAAGAAGTATTGCGCTACTTCATTAGAGGCCATGGTCGATTTTAGTACATCTGAGTTGGGTGAAAATGTTAAGGCAGTCTCAACAGAGGTAAACACTAAGAAACATACTCCCTTACAAAAGTACACCATCAAAGGAGCGAAGAAATTGGCCACCAATAAAGCAGTGGTTTGCCACAAACAAAACTACCCATATGCGGTCTTCTATTGTCACAAAACCACCACCACCGAAGCGTATGCAGTGTCTTTGGTGGGTGAGGATGGTACAAAAGCTAAAGCGGTTGCAGTGTGTCATACAGACACTGCAAAATGGAACCCTAAACATCTAGCGTTTAGGGTTCTCAAGGTAAAACCAGGTACTACCCCCGTTTGTCATTTCTTACCCGAGGATCATGTTGTTTGGGTACCGTACTAAAGACATACACACATATATATACATATATATATATAGTTATTAATGAATTAAAGAGAATAACGCCCATTTGTTGTTATTTGTATTTTTGGGCTTGTAATATACATTTGAGATGTCATTAATACGCTATTATTAGGTTGTTTATCTTCACATCTTTGTATTAATTTGATTTATATATGGTATAGGCTTGTATAAATAAGAGCATTATGGTCGATTTAGTTATTCATATACCTTAAACGTACTCTTTATATCAAAATTTCAGACAAAGCAGTTAACATCATACTCGTTACAAAAGTACGTTCAATTCGACTGGGAAAATCGCTAATCACAGCCTAAAGTCCATCTTTCTTTTCCACAATTTTCAGAAGGGGTTATCGATTTTACCAAGTTTCTAGTAAAGTCAACCTATGCTCTGATGTAATTAAGTGACAACAATTTTCACGGTTGTTTCTGTACTCCAAGATTCTCTTATGAGACTTTTCAGAACACATACCACTAGGTTATTTTACGATTGTTAGACATTTCTCTTTTAAAAATATGAAACTTGGCATTAGGATCCAGGGAAGAAAGTAGCAAAAATGCTTAAAATTTTTATATAAATAAAGCAGATCACATCAATATATGGTTGATTTTGTACATTTCAATATCTTATTGTAACTTGTAACACAACAATGACAATGAGATTAAATGATGTGAGTCGATTTTTCAAACCCCTAAAAATACGGATACGTAATATTTGGATAGTTCTCTAGACAATGTTTTTAAATTTGTTCACCAAAAATTACATAAGATTCTACTCTTTATTTTTAGTATTAATTTTTTTAAATAACACTATATATCAAAATCTGAAATAAATTATGTAAGTTTGTAAGGTTTAAACTCCAAAACCAATTGACAATGAGTGAAATAACACATAACCCTTATTAAACACATTACAAAGTTACGGTCGTCCGATATGGGTCGATGTTCAACACACCCCTTCTTCATGTGTGACGTTTTTTGCTTCTAACATGTGAATATTTATGTATTAAGTGGAGTAGAAGTGGACCCACTTTGATACAATGTAAGTTTGTGAGGTGTAAACTTAAAACCAATTGACAATGAGTGAAGTAACACGTGACCCTTATTAAACATATTATAAAGTCACACTCGGCTGATATGGGACAATACTCAACAAATGAATTCAATGGTATATTTTATTAACTTGACTAAATAAAAGGTAAGACAAGAATTACTTGCTGATTCAATAATAAGCAAGGTAATTCAAAAGATATAAAAATTGGATAAAATAGCTTGGACAATACCTCCATAAGAACTCAAAACTTCATATGAAGATATTATAAAATAATAAAACCTCTGATATTTTTAGCCAGGCACTCTGTTCCACTAGTTTCCAAGAAAGTTTTCTAAGAAGATTAAAAAAAATAGAAAATATGTTTAGTTACTTGTTTTTTTTTCATCAGTTTTTAAATAAAAGCAACACATTCACTTCCAAAGATGGTTTTCTCGAAAACGTTTTCAAAAAACAAATTGTTCATTTATACACACTTCCTAACAAAACTGAATACTGAAACTGAAAACTCCACTCATTCGTCAAAACATGTTTTCCACTTTTCTTAGAAAATGAAAATTCCATCCTTCGTCTAAATATGTTTTCCATTTCTTTAAATGATCATCAAGTGCTCCACAACATTTCATAAAAAATTAGAAAATGAAAAAAAGAAAACTTTTCTCCGGCTAAACGTCAATGTTTTCATGTTTCCAGAAAAAACTGATGGAAAGAGTTTTGCATACTTTTCCTAATCATCATCTCCTTAATTGAAAGCCAGAAAACTCTATCCCTTCCATTTTTTGAAATTTTCATTTGTTCTTCAGAGAATGAAAACTCCTTGCATCTCAGAAATAGGAATTAAAAGCTGATTGCATCAATAGTGCACCTAACACAGGAAGCTATCAGTATACAACAAACTACTTTTGTTGTGCTACTTTTTGAATAGGCATTGTGTATTGTTGTCATCTCCCAAAACATATGCCAAACTCAAGCTCAAGGTCTAATTTAGTGTATTCTACAAGTGTACAAGATGAGTTTCAGCAAGATACAAGTTCCAAGCCATTAATCTCTCTTATCCAAGCCATTAATCTCTCTTATAACATAATATAAAAAAATTAAATGATATAATATAACAATATGGACAATTGTTATCATTAGCATAAGGATTCCTATAACTCTAATACTGAATACTTGGAAGTCTTCAAAAAAAAGGAACAAAAAAACATCAAATTTATGGCTCGAGTGTCTTTTCCTGCCAAGGTTTTTTTAAAACGACCAATGGCATTGACCTTTTCCATTATCATTTTTCCGTTTCTCTTATACTACAAGTTCCTGAATTTTGGTGATAGCCGCGGCCGCAAATAAATATTTCTAAAATGAAAACTTTTCTGAGATGGAAATGTTGTGAGTAACTGGATGAATGAGATATAAGATAGGGAATCTGGTATAGATGACATTACTTACAAGCAAGGCTCATTGCAATTTCCCTCTTTAGTGATTTAAATGTTCACTCCTTGAAATTAAGCAGGTAGTAGTGGTTCTAAAGATCCCCATGTTCGTCCACACTTCAGCTTGACGATCAGTGGAACTGAAAGGAATTATAGTGAACTTGATTTGTCAAAAGAGCGTACTTCATCAAGTCCAAAACAAGTTTCAAAAGCCAGTTGAAAATTATATTCTTGACACCTTAATTGACCCTTAACCCCCTTGGTTCTAGACTTCTAGTTTAATAGATCTTTGTTTTTATTTTGTTTTTTATTGTTATTATTATTATTTTGGGTTGGGGAGGAGGTGATGGTGATGGAGGACCAGTGGTTGTAAAAGCCTAATACATACTCATTTACATTAAAAGAACCAACGGCATAAAAATTTAACCAACCTTGATAAAAACTTTATTTCTAACCAACTTTGATTGCCTTAAAGAAATACTCAAAATTTGAAAATTTAATATTCAACTATTCAAGGTAATCTTCAACCTCTTCAACCTTGTAAAAGGCAAAAGGGTAACCGGTTCCACAATGCCACGTCAAAAAAGGTTAACATGCTCAAAGATAAAGACACTTCATCTACCACATCATCATTTGGACCTGGTAACTTGTCTTGAATTTAGTGATGAAATCAATTCAAAAACCTGACTGAACCGAAAAAGACCGAACCGGACCGAAACCCAAAATCTATAGAAAACAAGGACCGAAGACAGACCTACCAGTCCCTGTTTAGTTTGGTTTGGTTCGTCGAGTTTTTCGGTCTATTGGTTGTGTTGTATATTGTACCAAACCAAACCGGACCGAAACCCAAATCTACTAAAAAAACAAGGAAAGAAAACCGAACCGACCCATCTCGGTCCGGTTTGGTTCGGTTGTCAGTTTCTCCGGTCTATCGGACCGATGTTCACCCCTACTTGAAATGACATGAAGTTCGAGAGTTTAAAGAACTGAAAATGTTGCAAGTTTTTCATGGAATAAAAATATGGTAACGTACAAACATGATATAAAAACTGAACCAGAGTTGGTTACCTTTTTTATGCAATTAGCCTGACCCGGGAAAAGAAAAATAATTTTTAGAGTATAAAGGGGACATACCCAGAAGGGAGGCAGCACTTTCCATGCTCAATTTTAGCAGCAATCCGGCCTCATTCACAACAGAAGGATCAGCTTCAAGTATCAACTCATCATGTACCTGAGAAAGAGATTATCGTCAAACATCTCATCACATAACTCGGAAAAATAATTAATTTACTATTTATCTTACAGTAATACAGTGAACAGCAAATACATTTGAAAATGTTTCTCATATAACCATAACTACTTAAAATGACAATCTTTATAATGAAGAACGTGTGATATCAATCTTAAAATTAAACCTGTAGAAGAAGTCTACAGCGGCCCTTAAGCATCTGGAATCTTTCTGCAAATGGGACACTATACTTCAATTTTTCAACGCCTTCATTTATGACAGAGTGTATGCTAATCATTGCAACTTTGATTATATCAGCTGCAGATCCCTACAGAAACACCACCAATTCAGTCCTGGAAAAGATTCATTTCTACTAAGAAAAGGATATGTTTAAGTTTCTACCTGACAAATCGAATTCACAGCTTGTCTCTGGGCTTTCGATTTTTCTTCAGTATTTCCGAATTTAATTTTTGCCAAAAACCGCTTCCTTCCCATTAGGGTATCCACATAGCTACACAACATGACAACAATTATAGATGTCAATAGGTCTACAAAAATAGAGTGTTCAACATCATAAGTTCAAACCAGATAATTGAATGGATTTCCTTAGTGTGTAAACGGTATGGCAAATAAAACAGAAATAAGTCCTCAGTATTTCCAAAAAAATAATTATACAATTTATCACTGATCATACATAAACAACGGTCTAACTAGATCATTATGTGAGCTCAAATTAATTCTATCTATTGTTCTGGCATTCCTTGATTCGAGATGGCAATTACAACCAATTTATTTGTTAACGGCTCAATGGGTTGTGTTTCAACTCAAACTGCGTCAAGTAAAAAAGAAAAAGAAAAAGAACTAGAAGGGGAACAAGACAAACAGGTTTAAAGCCGCCCAAAGCCTATCTTAGGCATACAACCTCTTAAAGCATTTTATTCAAGATTTAGTTTACTATTACTCGTTTTCAACCCAAACCTGTTTTGTCCTGCTAGTCTGCTACCCAACCCCAAAGTCCCAAACCCACTCAGTTTGACACCTCTATTGCTTGTGCATCTTTCATAAAGATGCTATCTACAACTCGTGGGAGTAAATTATCTCACCCTTTTTTTCGGCACACTGCTACAGCTTCTTTAAGCCATGAAGAAACACCAGGAAACGACCTTTTAAAGCTCTGAATTTTTTCATTAGCATCATCTGGACTGCAATCCAGTTGATCCGCTAGGGAATTTGCACCCATACCATATAATATTCCATAGACCAGTCTTTTGGTTTGATCGCGTTCTTTAGATTCCACTGAAGACTCTTCTTTCCCAGTCCATTTCGCAGTAATCATGTTGAAGACATCACCAAGAGGTTTTGTGAGCAGCTCGATTAGAGTCGGGTCTTTGGAAAAATGGGCCATTAATCTCAGTTCTATCTGAGAATAATCTGCAGTTACTAGTAACCAGTTTTCCTGCATGAGATATTTAATATTATAGCCAATAGAAGCAACTGGTAGAATATACGACTAAAAAAAATTTCTGACCTGAGTAGGAATGAAGAAATCACGAGGATTGATTTTGTAGTGATCTGTGTTTGAATCGCCAGCCTCTTTTTCATCACGGTTTATTTTGAATTCAACCATGTGCTCAACACACTAAAAGAAATATTTCAAGCAATCAAATTTCGGTTAGTAAAGAACAAGAACTATATAATGTAGATCAAACGGGCCGAAGTGTATTTTTTTATGCATAATCAACTTAAATCATATATTCAGAATATCATATTATTATTGAGAGAATATAATTACGGCAATCATATTTGACACACAAATTATTAACTCAAAATTTAATAACAAGGACAAAAAAAAGTTTTGGGTCAACCCAACCCACCCGTACAAAATGTTACTTGTTTTGACCCTTTACCTGGCTTGTCTATTTTGCTACCGGTAAAATAACCCACGATGGTGGGATTTTAATTAATTATTAGTCTTATCTATTTAATTTGGTGGTACTTGAATTTCATTAGTAATTATCTAGTTTCCTAGTTTATCGAGTTAGTTTCCTATTTTATCAAGCAACATTAATGGGTCGGTCTACAAAAGGTAAGGGCCGGCCACCTTTAGGGGGAGGAGAGTTTTTGAGTATTTTAGTTATCTTCTTTGTTTTGGAGATCCCCTAAGTCTCTAATATCAGGCCCCATTTGTATCTACAAGCATCCGATTAAGGATGTGTTCTATCCTATTATTGATTATCAAAAAAAAAACTTCAAATTATTGTATCTACAAGCATCCGATCCGGCAACACAGTTCATAGACGAAGTTACTGCATCGGCGACACTGTTCATTGACATAGTCACTGTTCATTCAAAAAAATCAGGAGACTTTAACTCGATAGACAATCATGACGAAAGTTTCTGATTTGGAGGCAACCTTGGAACAATACAAAGCTGATGTGACCGCTAACCAAGTGGAAACACCGACTCGTCTTGACCTAATTCAAAAGACAATTGAGAAAAACAAGGCTGAAACTGACAAACAATCCGCAGAGATGTTACAACTGTTGAAAGCCCTCAAACCTCACACTACTGCCGCCACAACTGGTCACTCCACCCAGCTGTTGCCGCCTCCCAACCAAACCAACCCAACGCCGCCTCCCCTACTTACCGCCCCACTGCCGCCGCCTATATCCACCCTAAATCAGCCGTTCATCGGTCAACCCCAGCACCACCACTACACTGTGCAACCCTCTGCCGTTACCTATGGAGCAAGCCGGTGAGTATTTCCAACCGTATACGACAAGTAAGACTAGCACCAACCATTACCGCAAACCACCGATATGTGTCGAAGGTACTTTTCAGAATCTTTCGGGTTCTTCTGTGGGAAATACAAACAGGGTATTCCCAAACGCTAGTATACAGACGCACCCTATTACCCAAGGGGTTGATCGGGGATGGGTACAGGGACTGATTATCGTTTATAGAAGTTGAAAATGCCGTTGTTCGAAGGGGAGGATGTTTATAGATGGGTATACCGGGTAGAGAGGTTTTTTGATATCCAAGGGTTGGTAACCACGGGAGAACAACTAAGGGCCACGGTGTTGTGCATGGAAGGACCAGCCTTGTCATGGTTTCGGTGGAGTGAGAATCGAGAACCGTTCCGTAACTGGGAAGAGACAAATGTTGGATCGTTTCCGGTCCTCTCAGGAGGGCAGCTTGCACAAACAATTCTTTTCCATTAGTCAAAACGGTACTCCACAGGAGTATGTGACTTTGTTTGAAAAAATGACGGCGCAACTACCAGGTTTGCAAGAGGAAGTGCTTAAAGGGATTTTTATTAAAGGGTTGAAACAAGAGCTAAGAACTCGGTACGAACTCAACAACCTACAGGGCTTAATCAAGCCATTAAGTTGGCCTTTTTGATAGATGAGAACCGTTCGGAAGAGCAAGGAAAAACCGGAGCTCCATTTAGCCGAACCGTAGGGGGGGCAATGCGAACTCCGGAGTCAATGAACTCCGTTTGCAGCAACCGAATTCAAACGAGACTAAACAACAGCCCAAACGGATGTATGTAGCGGAATTAGACGAGAAGAGGGCTAAAGGACTTTGTTTTCGGGGTGATGGAAAATATGCACCGGGACATCGTTGCCCGGCAAAGATGCTAGGAAATTGGCGATTGACAAGGAAAACGGTTGAGATATGGAAGACCCTCACCCACATGCTGAGTAGTTACAGGTGCTCCACCTTGAGGACGGGGTGGATTTTCGGGGCGGGGGTGATGATATGACCCACGATGGTGGAATTTGAATTAATTATTAGTCTTATATTTATTTAATTAGGTGGTATTTGAATTTCATTAGTAATTATCTAGTTTCCTAGTTTATCGAGTGGGTTTCCTATTTTATCGAGTTAGGTCAATGGGTCGGTATATGTAATATTAAGGCTAGCCACCTTTTAGGGGGAGGAGAGTTTTTGAGTATTTTAGTTATTTTCTTTGTTTTGGAGATCCTCGAGTCTCAAATATCATACCCCTTTTGTATCTACAAGCATCCGATTAAGGATGTGTTCTATCCTATTATTGTATCAATTTGATTTGTATCAAATTACAAAAACGGAAGATAAGGATTAAGGTCACACCTGAAGATTGGGGTCCTCCATGGATAACCGTCCTGTTGCTGTTGAAGTTTGGAGCCAATGTCCATGGAGTGTATATCTTTGAGTCCTCATGGATAACTTTGCAAGAGAACACATTGAACCCAATGTAGAATTCAAGATCTTGGCTAACGTACGATGCTCTTTAATAACAGGAATTATAGGATGCTCAAGCCTAAAATAAACACACCGATTTTTGCAATCATGGATGGCCCACACAAAAAAAGCAATTTATAAGGTATTATGCTAATAAAAAATCTACCTTAACATTTCTAAACAATATTTGTCAGTACTGGGGTGCTGTTTCCCTTTGTAACCATCAGGAATTGGCAGTTTTAACCGTGTATAAAGTACATCTGCAATATCTGCTGCTGTATATAAAGAAAACCTTGTACCCGCCAGCCTGTAGGCTTCGTTTTCAAGATATCTTAGTTTTTTAGCCAAAAGATGCCGTGATTGAATGCAACCATCCATGTTAACACCTATTCCCGAAAGTTCCATATCAGCAAGAACATTTACCTAGAAAAAAAAACAAGCAGAAGTTTAAGGAACAATCTCATACGACAGGCCAATCATGTTCTGCCATTAGTCATATCCTCACCAGTGGCATCTCAATAGTTATTAGTGGTTCATGAAGATTCTCAGATGTTAGCAAATTCCATAGAACAGATAACAAAGCTCGTGTTTGAGCAACCCGCCTACAGCAACCATTATGTGCAGCTCTTCGCATCTGATTTTTCCACCGACCCTTCTGGTTTGCAGCTGCTGCCACCTCGCTAGATAACCTTTTCTTGATTTCCTGTAGAAGTGTAACACTTCAGATTTATAATAAAAAGTAAAAAAAAAATATTCCTAAAGACCCTAAACTGCACTTGAGTGACGACTGTAACTGAGAAAAACACAATGAGTGTTGGCATTTCCTTCCTTAACAAGGATATATTGTGCAATTCAACCCAAACAATATTGATACAGCATAGCTTAGAGGTGGCATGATGGGCGGTTCATGCGGGTTAGGTGGTCAAAATATGGTTTGGGATGAACCAGGTCATGTTTAGTAAAAGTCAAAACAGGTCAGTTAGGTTTGCCTAGAAGACCTTTCTTTAGACTTTTAATAATGATTAATGCATAAAATATAATACAGAAACAATTTCACGACAATAATAATTAAATAGAGCAGTTTAGAAGGTGGTATACTTGTATGCAGTAAAAATACACTCCAGAAAACTTTCTACTTGTTTGACCACTTTGGCCCAATTCCATGTTATCTTTTTAAGCTAACTTTTCTATTTGGCTCATTTGAGATAAAAATTACCCAAAACAACCCCCTCATAAGTAAATTTGCAAAAATTACCACCTCGAGTAGAGATCTACCTTTTCCAAATTTGGATTTGAACTTCTCTCCTCATCAGGCCAGAGAATCCAAACAGCAACACACAAGTCAACAACATCTTTAAGATGAACTGGAGAGAACATATAGTAACTGTTTTCGATGAGCTCCACTCCGATAGCTTTTAATGGATGCGTCATGCTACCAAATCTCTGAATAGAAACAGCAGGATATTTCAAAACCTGATTTTGAATCTTTATATTCCACCCAAATTTTCGGACTTGACTTTTCCCCATTATCATACCAACTCTATCCCATCTCAGTTTCGCCATCTCAAACTGATCATTTCCAATTGGGTTTTTGTTTACTTTACTATCAGACCAAAATAAATCCTTAGGAATACTTATATAGTAAACAGGAGAATCTTCCCAGCAGATTGCAATACCGTGCAACTCAAAAGGGGCGATCGTGTTAAACTCAGACCGTTTGTTAAAATGAATATCAAAAAAGAATTCATGTGTTTTGTCCCACATATCCAAGAACAAATCAAATCCACCAGGGGTGTTGACAGCGCTCATGGGCCCCTTCTCAGGATTTCTTTCTTTGTTACCAACACATATATTCTTGTTCTCGTGCTCTTTTTGAGCAAGATTATCATCAAAATTCTTTTCCTTCATATCATCTACCGGTGCCACCAAGTTGTTAGCATTTGTGTTACTTAATGTGGTATCATCTGAGTTTTCTTCTAATGGATTTTCTTCCTTCACTCCCTCCGTTCTTAAATCTGAATCTTTTTGGTCCATGCAAACAAAGCTACTGGTAGTTTCTTCACGTGAAGATGTCAGTGGTTCTTTTTTAGTAGAATTGACAGACGTTATTGGTAATTTGGGAAGAGAAAACTGAGGAACATCAACTCCAAGAGCCTTGAAAGCGGAGAAAGCGGCAGCCCTTGCTTCTTCAGCTTTTTCCAGGACAATTTTGCGGGCCCCGTTCAATATCTTTTTGGCCACTCCTAATTGAACACGTTTTTGTGCCGTGTTGTCTGATATAGGAGGAAAGCTTTTGTTATATAAAGAACAACAATGCAATGATTTAATGGCAAAAGTAGAGTCAATAGCTATTAATCACGAGCCTAATAAATTATATACACAAAGGACTTGGTGATATAAAGTAAAGAACAAAGGTGACAATTATGACCCATTTAGTTATAAATGCACTGACTCAAGTTATTAGTGAAATCTAATGAGTCAAACCAGTACATGAAAAGGTTTAGCTGAAAAGAAAACATGTCAAATGGGTTGAAAGTTATCCCGAATGTGTTTTAATGCATGCAACCTCCTTAATCAATTTACTCAATAAAATAGATTATTGACATAATAATATAGTTATGTAGTCGCATTTAACATAAATTCTTTACAAAGACCTTAAAAAATTGTACATATAAGTGTTTCAGGCCACAGCGGTCTGACCCATAACTCGTAACAAAAATAATCCGTTTAGACTTGTTACCCAATCCTTCCATTTTGCCACCTCATAACTTGTCAATAGCACATTGCAAACTTTACCTTGTGTATCCCACGATGAAGATTCAAAAATCGCTTTGGCAATTACAAGTGTGGATGCTTCAGCAATTGCTTGGGGAGTGCGCAAGCCAGCTTTATAAAGTGCCCTAGCTCGAGCACCCTACAAAGATGCCATTATGAGGGGGAAAAACATAGAACCCGATAAGTTCCCGAAGTGTCAGTATGAATGTTATCTGAATCAGACCTCAAATGATAATACAAATATAAACAAACCTTGATATATGGAATAGTGGTAAGTTCAGCAATCTCTGCTCTTACACCAAACGAAACACGGTTTTGAAACTTGGCAAACAAGCTCTCAAGATCATGCCAACCGAGCCTTTCACAAAAAACCGAAACCATAGATGCAAATCTTCCAGCATTTTCTTGCAACGATTGAACCATTCCACGAGCCACCTTAAAAGCTTCACAGACCTCAACCACTGGAACTTCCTTCATCCAAAAATAGCATCACAACATGAAGAAACAAGATGATTAGTGATAAATTGTTTTGAAACATAGCAACCAACTAACCTGTACAAGTCTTGACAAGATGAGTGCAACATAGAATCTTTTAGAAACACGAAGCATTTGATCATCTGTAAGCATGCCATTGGTTGATACCCCGAGTCCTTTAATATCATGTCTTGATTTTTCTGAAGCACGAACAGGAAATCCATGAGCCATACGCATCAAAAACGGTTCTTGCACGCCAACACGATTTCCAACAGACTGCAAATCACAAATGATAGAGAATAAGGGCGGGTGAATTTCTTTGAATTTAAGTGTAACACCTCAAATCATAGATCTCGAAAAATAAACCCACAAACACATGAAAGCCATGAATTTTTAAAGCATTGAAATTGTCTTCGTGTATGTGCAAGTACACCCAAACTAAACATAGAACACACACTATTACCTTTAATTAGATGTGGCAAAGTGGACCGGTCAGGTAATGAGTTAAAACGGGTAAATTTTCGTGTGGCCAAAATAGGTCTGCTCGGGTTGTTTTGAACCGCAACACTAGTTCTCCAAATTTCCTAACTTTCTTATATATATGAGTCAAATATGATTACAAAAATTTTACTATTTATTAAATAACCTAACTTGTCAGGTAAAATAATTTTGAAGGTTTTATGCATTAGTTTACCTATTTAACCTATTTAAGATAAAACATAACCAGACCGACCATCTATAAGTGAACTAGTCAAATGTGCAACCTCTACCTTCATTTATTTGGAACAATGAAACATAACCAGACTGACCAACTATAAGTGAACTATTCAAAATTGCAACCTCTACTTCAATTATTTGGAACAATCAACTTCTATGATTTAATGTTCTTAGTTCTTCGTGTTACTTTATTCATGTTATATGGTTGCGAAGAGACACATAAAAAATTCATTTTTGTGTAACCTTGAGTCCAAAAAATTGATTGACAAGAAAGAAACAGATGCTAAAGAAAATACCTTTTCTCATAACACATAATTTACCTCTAATTAAGCATTAACATGTATTAAACCAAAAACACTTCTAACATATAATAAATAAGTTATATATATATAAAATTCAAGAAACTAAATAGGAAGTAAGCTTACCTGATCAAGTGCTGGCAATTGCATGAATCTTTCGTAGTACAATTCCCAATCTGGTTCAACATCAACATTAGTTGGAGTTACTAAGTACACTAAGTGCAAGTCAGATGCAAGCACAAATCCTTCTCTTGCCCTCGAAAGATCATCCAGAACAATCTAAAAACGAAAAATAAAAAAATGTTTAGCAACTGTAACATAAATTAGGATTATATAACAGAAACAAAATGTTAGAAAAACAAATAAGAAGAAAAAAACTTACAAGTGATTCCTCAGGACAAAGGGAGCTGCCAAAAGAAGCACGGCCATGAGGCGTTGTACTGTACAACTTAGTATCTTCAGTCCACTCAAGAAACTTCCTATGACAAAGCCATTTTAATGAATCTGTAGCTGATTTTACGACATCTTCAAATGGTTGTGTTGAACTGAGAAGAGTGCATCTAACGTATCGATGAATATCATTAGCAGTTTGAACAATACCACCAGCAACAACTTCTAAAATTGCATGAGTCATTCCATTTTTATCTTCTGATAAACAAGAATACAATGGTGGGCAGCAATCACCAATGAGTGCTACAATTCTTTTCACTTCTTCAGGCTTGCATAGTAGCACCTAAGTTCACAAACAGACTAAAGATAACTAATATGCATCCAGATAACTAATATGATACTAAACCCTAAATGAAAAAAGACCAATCTCCATACAAACAAATAGATGTGGCCATGTGGCATTTTCAACCTTTTTACTTATGAATGGGTTGATTAAGGTTGTATTTATGTCTACCGGGTCAAACAGGTAAAAAAGGATATTTCTTAAAGGATACCAAGTCAAATGGATCGAATGTGTGCAAACTCAGTCAAAGTGTATTTTTAATGCATAAAACCTCCTTAATTATCTGACCCTGGGATAATTATTGAAAATTGTAATAATCATATTTGACAAACTAATTATTTATAAAAAATTTGAAAATTCGGGACTAAAAGTGCTTCGTGCCAACCCACCTCATTTCAACCCATAGGAAAGAATTACCTGTTTTGACCTCAACCTTTTTTACCCATTACAGTATTCCACAACCCATCCAACCCGCTCATTTTGCCACCTATATGAACTACAGCAAAAATATACGTACACTCTCTCCTTTCGTGTCAATTCCAGTGCGACCAGCACGCCCAGACATCTGTCGGTATCGTGTACCATCTATAAAGTCCCGACCAACCCGAGGTTGTCGAAAGATAACTCGCCTTGCAGGTAGATTTACCCCAGCAGCTAAGGTGGATGTAGCAGTTAAGACACGTACTAGACCTTTACGGTAGCAGTTTTCAACAATTTCTCTTTCTTCAACCTAATTTATGAAGGGAAAAAGATATCATAAGCTTAAACTTTAACTCATAGGGAAATATGTAATTAAATCATTGAACATAAAAACTAGGAGTGTTTGTTTGTGTCTGTTTGTGAGGGTTGATGGTATACATACTGTGAGACCAGCATGGTGATAAGCAACACCTGAAGAAAGTGTTTCACCTAATACAGGATCTAATCCAGCAGGAGACTTTTTTAATGCATCGATAGCAGAAGCAATATCAGGATATTCACTTTCACCATTAATGGTGGTGACAGAAAATTTCTTGAGGTACTTTGCAACATGCTTAGCTGTTGATTCACATCCTTTACGGCTGGAGCAAAATATTAAAACCGAGTGGCCTTCTTGAACAACCTAATATAAAAACAAAATGTACCTTCAGTATATACAAAGATAAACAATCAGCTTCGTGAAAATAAAATAAAAGAAATCAGATATTGCACCTCGTTGCATAATTCTATGATATGATCAGGATCTTTACCACCAAGATCAGCTCTTTTGGGGATTGTCCTTACAATTTCCATCTTTTTGTTATATATTACGTTACCAACTTTAATGTACTCCTCAAGTGGAACAGGTCGAAAATCTGTCTGATATAGTGCTGCCTGAAGAATATTAATTTCTTTTAAATAGTAAGCTAACAGGGTAACCAATGATTAATGATAACCTTATAGTGACAAGTATAACTGTACACTTATGGCACCAATATGCACATACACAGTGTTTTTACAACTTACTTGAAGCCAATCAGCAACTGCACCAACATTGGGCAAGGTGGCACTCATCCCAACAATTTGGAGGCCATGAGTGGGGTCAGTTTTCCCACTACTTGTTCCAGAACTTTCTCCACTAGAAAATTCCGCCCTGCCTTCACCAGCCCCATAACGCAGTTTTGTCAGCATAAGTTCCAAGAGATAGCCCCTGTGCTGATCTCCAACCTGGAAAACCAAAAAATAAAAAGAATACGAAATCATAAAAGGTAGAGGCAGGAATTTTGACATTAATTGTCTCGTAAAAAAGTAACCAATGTTGCCCAACGTCCAATTTAGGTACCAACTTCTTTGGCCAACAATAAACATCAAAGTTTCAAAAGATTTGATTTAAGGCAACAAGGCAACCAAACATTCAAAATTTTATCCACTAATCTGTCGATAACGATGATGTGGCAATTGAAGTGTAGGTGACTTCTGACCATGTTGCCTATTTTCTGACGCAACGCTGACCAACAATTTTACAGCTGATGGTTTGTTAGGGCCAAATATAAGTTGGTTACCTGAAACAAAAATCAGACTATTGTTGGTTATCTTTTTATGTGATTAACCGAAACTTTAGTGCATCAAACCTCCTAATCATTTTATTCAAAAAAACATATCATTATTAAAATTAATATAAAATTCGTAATCATACTTGACATACTAATTATTTATGAACAGTTTGGAGCACCAAGTGTTTCAAGTCAACCGGACCTATTTACCCAACCATTTGGCCACTTATATTAAAAGGATGTATAGATTCCTTTCTTCAATGAAATGAAATTCAAATTACCATGTGAAGTTCATCAATTACTATAATCCCAACTTCTGACAAGCGCCCCTCTTCTAGCAAGCGATTGAGTAAAGAATTTGCTTTTTCGATTGTGCAAACAGCTACTGACGTATCTTTTGGCAGTGTTCCACCGCCCTGACTTCCATAATAACTACGAACATGCTTCTCGAGTGGTTCCAGAAGGGCTTGAAGATGTTCTGTCTGCATCAATTACCGACAAATGATCAAGTTTAAGGAAATATAATATATAAAACTATTAACAAGATACAAAAAAAGGCAATAGTCGCACCTTCTCAGCACAAATTGATACGTAAGGAAGAACAAGAAGTGCCACTTTCCTTGTTGATAATACTCGTCGTAACATCAAGATTTCTGCAACAAAACTTTTCCCAGCACTAAGACAGGAAAGAGAAAATGGTTATGAAAATAATCAAGTAGAAAAAATAAAGCACAAATAGAAAGATAATTTGAAAAGAGTAAGAAAAATTTTGCAACTCCGAACATTAAAAGGTGGTTGTGTTACGAAGAAAAAAATTAAGCACTACTCATTTGATGTTCAGAAATTGCAAGAGATGTGAGTAGAGGTGGCAAAGTGAATGGGTTGGGAAACTGGTCAGGCCAAAGAGATTTTTTATACAGGTCAGTTGGGTCACCTTTTAACTTAATTTTTAAGGAAATCATGAATAGTTAGCTCATCAATTATGATTACCACAATTCTATTTTCTAATAATAATAAAAAATTGAACAAAAAGATTTATTAGGTTTCATGCGTAAAAGTTTAGTTTGGCTAAGTCTAACATGTTACCTCTAAAGCTAAATGATTCAACTTTCAACCTTTATGACTCGTTTGAGAAAAAACATAACCCAACCCGACCCATTCATAAATATATAGGCCAAAATTGTTACCTCTATATTGTGATCATTACACAATCACATAAAACAAACCAAATAACATATCTGTTATCTTTCTTGTCATTAATGAAAGTACCTTGTAGATGCACAATACACAAGGTTCCTTTTTTGTAACACCCCATCCACCTGAAGGCAGTCCACCTGGAAAATTCAAACTGAATTTGTTATTGAACTATGACTTAAAAAACTAGAAATCAAAATTTATGAGCAAAATTTTAAAAGAACTACCTGCCAAGGATAAAGTTTTGATATTCCTCGTCGCTTATATATGTTGCATATTTCTGACGGGAGCCAATTGCTAATATCTAAACGATCATTGGGAGGCATGGAACTTGATGGAGTATTTTCTACACTGTTAAAAACATTCACGTTATAACTTTTAATGTCAGTACCCGGTGTATTCAACTTTCCATCATCATAAGGTTGACTCGATACATCAGCTCTCCTTTTGGCAATTACACAACTTGAAGTTGTTTCTTCTACATTAGACAAAGATTGAACTGGGTTGCAAGGAGTGCTCATATTATTTACAGTACAAACTGTGGTGGCGTCAACAACCGTATTTTTATCCTCACAAGAAAAATCAAAATGCTTCACGGGTAATGGTGACACTTGTTTGTCCACAGAATTACGATTATGCTCTGAAGATGCCAAGTAAGCATCCACATCACCATTTCCTTTGGACATACAATCTGCCACCTGGATTGCCTCTTTCCAGAATGTATCTCCTGGCGAAAATATGGAGCTTCCACGCATTGACTGAGGAGTTTCTTCACCTCCAATTTTGGCTGCCACCAAACTGGGCGTATTAGATAATGCCATGTCAGCATCTTCCATTGATGTTCTATTGCATTTCCTCAAGCTCGACTGAAGCTCCTCATGGGACTGGGATCCAACACTACTTAAATGCCTCTTCTTATTCGATTTATCTTCAAAACCTGGCACAGATGGACCACCAGGCCTCTTATTTGCATTAATGTTTGTAGTTGGAGGTTCACTGTATTTGTAAAAGAAAGTTAAGATGAAAATTTAATCTAAAAAGGAGGAAATTTACCCTAGAAAAAACCATCAATATTTCAAAATTTTCTGTTTAAGTTAGCCAGGTGCCACGTCAGCACTCAGCACCACATCAGAAAATAGTCAAGGCTATTGATACATCAGCCCTCATGATGACATCATCTTGACCAGGTAACAGAACTAAATCGAGTTCAAATGATATACAAAAGTAACTGAACCCTTTTGTGATCCATATAAAGATAAGATAGGACATAGATCACAGTTGCAGAAAGATTACTTAACCTCGGGTTAAACAAAATAGGAAAATACATATAAAAGAGGAAGTGATAAAATTTTAAAGTTGGTTATCTTAAACATAAATCTATGAAACTTTAATGGTTTTTTTTTCTGTCCTGATAGAGTTGGTTAGTTTTGTATGCAATTAGCCCAAAAAAACTCAACAGAGAACCAACAGGTGAAAGTGTAATTATAACTGACCATTGACAAACTATATGTTTAAAGATGTCAACCCATTTTTATGAGTGGTGACGGTTAAAGAGTGCAACCACACCATAAATAACTCACATACCTACAATAAAATGACAAAAAATTGGCTGCAAACTGTTTTAGCTCTGGGTTCTCCACATCGTGTATAGAATGAGAAGTGTTATATTGAACGCCTCCGACGTCTTCTTCATTTCTAGAAGATGATTCAATCTCTGATGTCAGGTTTCTTCTCACTTGATCTTGTTTATCAGATGACCCACAAGCTGTGGGTAAATTGCTAAGAGAACGATTTTCATTTTGTGAAGGGACCAAATAGCTGGACAAAGAACCCTTGGCACTAGGAGACCCTTCAAGGGAAAGTTTTACATCTGGTTCAACTTTCCCCGGTTTTGAAAGAGGTGATACAAACTTTTTCTTTTTCTTCGAAGGAAAAAACTGCACGTAGAAATAATGATTAGTGCAAGCAACATATAACATTGGAATTATTGGAAATTCAAAGAGAAGTGTCTTATTCCATTTTCTATCATAGAAAAGGTGGGAAAGCTGTAAGAAAACATGTTCAATCTTTACAGATAACTTAAAGTAACAACATTCTTAACCTGACACAGAAGCCACTCTACTAAAAGCTTTTTACGAAATTATAATGCCCAGAAACTTTTCTTTTTTTTTTGTACAGCAGAACACACACATCTTAACCCTACTCCTAAATCTACACCTTATTTTTCCACTACAGGAGTTGAAACCAAGACCTTGGGGATCACCTTAAACACCGGATACCACTAGGCCAAAGCCCTTTAGTATAATGTCCGGAAACTTGATTCCTAAAAAGTTCTACCTTTAACAGTGTATTGTCATCAATTGGTAACAACTGCCAGTGAAACCTGAGCAAGTACTACTTTCCTAACAATGAGCATCCAGCAGCAGTTCAAAATTTTATGAAGAGTATGAAGCTTAGAACAAATTGTGCATTCATAAACAAAGAGATTCACAGCCAAACAACACACAGTATACTTATGCCTTGACTTATAAACTGAGGATCACTAGATTGAGTACCACACATTTCAAACTTTTGGGATTTAGAGATCGGAAGTCACATTTGTGAAGAATGCCAACAGTGGACAACAAATGAATACTGCCACATACCACCCTTATAAACTGTAACATAACAACATACTTCTTTAAATAAATAAATATCGCACAAAGTTTTAGTTTTCACGTTTTCTTTGGTAAAAAATGTGATTTATAGACCCAGCTGCTGGTAGGTTTACTGTTTGGAAATTGATGCTGGTGTAAAGAAATTTCAAACCCATATGATCATCCCAAGCTTAAATTGGTTCCATTTTCAATGACGAAAACGAATATTCATCGCTTATATTTATCAAGATGGGTGAAACAGATTCAAACTCCTGCACAACCATGATTTAGGTTTTAAAACCTAAGAAACCCTAAAGGTTCGTTCGTATATGTAACGTAGTTGATGAGATTAACTGTCGTCAGTCGTTAGAGTGACGGCGAAACATTTCAAAAAGGGAAGATGGGGTTTTGGGTGATTGGTGAAGATCGATTAAAACAAACCTGATCAAGGCGGGAGCGTGATGAACCATCTGACGCCATTTTTACAACGTTTTGGAGATAGCTTCAGGCGATCGAGCCCTACTTATCCAACAGTTCAAAGGATTTGAACTAAATTGAAGACCGCCATTTCTTGCACGCACTATCTATTTTTCTGTTCTATTTCTTTATTTTCTTTGGTGCGGGGACCGTGTTCGGAACGTTTGGTGAGTTTTTTTTTTTTTTTTTTTTTTTGAGTTAATTACATTTTTTGTTCATTGGTTTACATGAAATTACAGATTTAGTCTTTGTACTTTAAAAATTACAGCACTAATTTTTATGGTCTATCTTTCGTTTCAATGTTGGTCCTTATTGCATTTAAAATGACAAAAATGCCCTCTTGACTTTAATTTATTCTTTTGTTTTAAGTTTTATATATTTTAAAAGTTAATTATTAGTTAAATATATTATTAATAAATATAAAAATCATAATAATCGCCTAATTAAATTTAATACCGGTTAATTTATTATCACCGACACCACCACCCTCTACTCCCACCCACCATCTTCTACGACCACCCACCACCATATACTTTCAACCACCACCACCAAACAAACACCAAAGGCCAAATCAAACCACCCCAATCCCAGCCCCACCATCGTCTTAAACTGCTCCACCGCCTACCACCATCACTCCACCACCGTCTATAGATCTAAAACCCACTTACAGGTGGTTGAATCAAAATCAGAATAAAAAACAACAATCAAGATTAGAATTAAAAAACAAAAATCAAAACCAAGAATCGGTAAATCATTTACAGGTGGTTAAACCAAATTGTCAGAAACACTCTGATTCAAGAATCAATGAACAAAGTGAGGAACTGAATGAACACATTCAGAGGGCAGCGCCCAGATGAAGAACAAAAACAAAATGGTGGTGCTTTGAATAAAGGGCACAACCCAAACAAAGATATAAACAATCAAAACATTTGAATTCAACAAACCTTTTAACCGAAGAACATAAACAAAAAGGCGATCGAAGAACACGGATCTGGAATATCCTTGAAGTGAGGAAAACCCTTGTGGGCGATGCACTATTGTTGGTGAATAGATCCATAGCAAAGAGTCGGTGGTGGCAAGGTTAGCGACGATTTAAGTGATGGCGGCGGTAGTTGTAGACGATGGCTAGGTTGGCGACGATTTGAGCGATGGCGACGATGATCGGAGAAGATGAGGTGGTGATTGGAGTCGACGATGGTGGTGGTTATAAGCGCTGGCGAGGGTGGGTCTTCTCCGAGAATGGTGGGTGGGCGGTTGTGGGGACTAAGGACAAATAAATGAAGAGAGAGAGAGAGATTTCCGAGTAGGGAATCGGAGGGAAGAAATAAAGGATGGTGGTGGCCGGATATGGTGACGTGAAGATGGTCGAAAAAAGTAAGGTGGTGCCACCGTAGATGTGGTGGCGGTGGTAGGGGAGATGAGAGGATGGGGGAGAGATTAAAGTACATGTAATTAACTTTTAAAATGTATATGCAGTTATACATTGATAAAGTACTAATAAATAACATTTTAAAATTCATAAAACTTAAAACAAAAGAATAAATTAAAGTCAAGAGGGCATTTTTGTCATTTTAAGTGCAATAAGGACCAACATTGAAACGAAAGATAGACTATAAGGATCAATGTTGTAATTTTTAAAGTACGAGGACTAAATCTGCAATTTCATGTAAACCACAGGGACCAAAAATGTAATTAACTCTTTTTTTTAGACACACCCATTAAATCTATATCTAAATTTACTCTATGTTTACAACATGACTTGAAACCATAACCTTTTAGGAGGGGGCAACACTCCACAACACCAGGACTATTTGGTGAGTTAACCAACCATGTCGACGGTGGTAAATCACTTATGGGTCGCTTGGTTAAATAGAACAAAATATGAATAGCAAAGGATAAAGGAATACAAATAAATGCAATGAGCATTCCCTAGTATTATTATTACTATTGATGTTGGTGGTGCTGGTGTTGGCAGCGATCTATGATGGTGGTAAAGTGTAGTGGTGGATGTGGTGGTCGGTGGACCAATACACGCTTGAATTCATGACGACGTTGGTGAAGACGGTGTTTTCTTATGGAGGCGGCGATTAGTGGCAAACCAACGATGGTTGATGATGGCAGCGATTGTGACGAGTGGAGGCGATAGGGATGGTGATTGTGCAACGAGTTTACGATGGTGTGGTGGTTGCGACCGGTGGTGGTGGCGGTGGAGGAGGCAGCGACAATCATTGGTGGTGCCGGAGGGTGTTAGTAGCGAAATTGGTGGTGGTGATCGGTGAAAACGTATATGTAACACCCGCAAACCCGGGCTAGTTAATTAGCGGGTAAGCGGTACGCGATTTCGTGTTTATTTGCATTTAATTGGCTAAGTGGCTATTAGAGTTAAT
>JAUEJL010061630.1:0-18329 GCA_032274825.1 Drosophyllum lusitanicum | reverse complement strand
ATATATATATATAATTTCTAAACAAATTTCTCATATAAATATGCATTTGTATCAAATTTAACTTTTTTTACATTAATATACATATCAATAAGATTGTTTCTGTTTGAACACACATGATCGTTTCATACTAATATAGTTTTTGTAGAATTATCTGTGAAAGTATTATAAGTGTATTTCATGGACATATATACTAGAAATCATCTATTTGATTAATAATGTTATATGTATTATAGAATGATTTAGTAAATATATTATGTTTTTTTATCAAAACATTATCTATCTTACAAAACTATTAAAGTTCTTCATTGGTTACATTTTGATATGAACCGGTTGGAAGGGTTAATTTAGTTTTGTATGAAGATTCTCATGTATATCTATTTAGAAAATTCGATTTTGTAGACGAAGAAAATCCCCGATTCTCCGCAGGGATCCCCGATACCCGACAGGGATGGGGATGCAAGTCAATCCCCTGGCGGGGATGGGGACGGGGACTGGGGATGGGGAGAGCGATCCCCGATACCCGTGACCCCGTTGCCATGTGGTTTCCGTATCACTTTTTAAAAGAGATTTGAAATAATTAGAATTACTTATGTTAATGTAAAAAAACAAATAGACCTTTTCTCTTGTGCATTTATTCACGGACATAAAAGTTTAGAAGTATTTATTTTGAGATAATTAGAAGACTTCTATTTACTATTTATTTAGGTAACTTTTAAAACTTTGATGTACCAAAGTGCAAATAATGTATATCATGAGGGATGAAAATATAAATTTGCTCGACAGTATAACATGCCCCGGTTCCACCGTATTTGGTCAGGCAGTATCCAAACAAGAGATCTTCCAAACGTCATCGTCTTATTTCATCTTCTGCAATCAGCCTATCACTCACTGTGATTTTTGCATTTTGCTCTGAGAAATAACACATAACACCAAAAAACCATACATATCTGACTTAAATTTACATTCTGAAGACTGTGATGCAGTGAATTCACCTAATTATTCATGGGGTTTTTGAGATTATGTTGGCTTATATCATCGATTATTGTTTTCTTCAGTAACCCTACTCCGGTGACCGCCGGCGACATTGTTCATGATGACAAATTTGCTCCCAAAAAGCCTGGTTGTGAGAATGACTTTGTGCTGGTAAAACTAAAACCCCCTTTTAATTTTGTCTTTGTTTTGCTTCTTGTTTCTTTGATCTGAGATCATTGCTTGATTGCATGCAGCTTCAACTTTCAAGACTTAAAAATTAAATTGCAGCTTCTTCATATATCATACTGATCGATGTAAAGTGAAATTATAGCTTGATTGTGTTTATGTTTAATGATTTCAAGCAAGTAACAACCTCTTTGCGCATTATATTTAGATATTTGAAGCCACATTATAGCTTAGTTGTATATTTTATATACATATTGAAGTAAGTTTTAGCTTCATTGCATATTACATTCTGAATCAAGACTATAGCATGATTATTATATTTTTAAGTGGTAGTGTCGAATTCGAAGTATGAAACTGGAATGGGATCTCATTATTATTGATTTTTGAACCAATTTTGCTTGAATTTTCGTTCAAGGTTGATTGATTTTTCTTTTAAGTTCAGCTTACCCTGGCAATGTTAAAACATGTAAGTTATTCATTTGGCAGGCTTACTGCTTCTTTGACTTTGATCTTGTTAGGTAAAAGTTCAGACTTGGGTTGACGGTGTAGAAGGTGCTGAGTTTGTTGGTGTTGGTGCTAGATTTGGAACTACAATTGTATATAAGGAGAAAAATGCAAACAGAACTAATCTTACTCAATCAGACCCTCGTGATTGTTGTAGTCCACCAAAGAAAAAGGTCTCCTTTTCATGATCATATATAAACTTTAGAAAACAGTAACTCTATACCATGTTCTAAAATGTCTGGATTTGTCTTTGTTTTATGGTAGCTTACTGGTGATGTCATTATGGTGACACGAGGCCATTGCAAATTCACGACAAAGGCAAACAATGCACAAGCTGCTGGTGCTTCTGCAGTCCTAATTATAAATAACCAAAGAGGTAAATAACCAATAATTATTGTACTAGAAGATGGAAGTGATCTAAATATAGCCTTTCCTTTATAGGATGTTTGATGGAAAATGCAAAATAACCTTTCTTGAAGAATTTTCTTAAGAAAGATTTCAATATAATACTACATATGTGCCGGTCATGATTGTAAACAAATCTAGGGGTGTCTGAATATGCATTTTGCAAAGTAATTATAAGAATAAATGTTATGTCTAGATTACTAGATGACAACTGAATCCAATAATTTTCCCTTTTTTTCTTTTCTTTTTTGGTAACCTTTCAGAACTGTACAAGATGGTTTGCGAGCCTGATGAAACTGATCTAGACATACACATACCAACTGTTATGCTTCCACAAGATGCTGGTCTGGAGTTAGAGAGGATGTTGATGAATCGTTCATCGAGTAAGTCCCCATTAAAGGTGGCAAAGTTGGCGTCATATAAACGGTCAAAAGTAAAACGGGTTCTTTATAATTATTAATTTGTCAAATAATTATTACAAAAAGAGAGGTTCTATATCCTCCTACAAGGCTACAATTTTCTCCTACAGTCCTACTCACATAATCAAGACATGTGTCAAAATCAAATGTGAAGATAAGGAAAGAGAATTAGTGGAATACACATGTCACAACTTAGTGGGTAGGAGGATATTGTAGCAGGATATTGAATTTACCTTACAAAAATTATGTTAATTCAATAATAAGATAATCTTTTAAAATAAGAAATATAACTAACTATAGAAGAAGTTGTTTGAGTAAAAGAAAAAACACACACTTGAGCGAATTTTAATTTGTTTGAGGTCAAACATAACCCGAATCAACCCATTTTATAAGTAGATGGGTCGAATTTCTCACTATCAGTTTTTTAAATCATCATGTTACTCTTTTCTAAGGGCTTTCAACCACACTCTAGTTTCTGTGCAGTTATACTCACCACAACGACCCGTAGTAGACATAGCCGAAGTATTTCTATGGCTTATGGCAGTTGGTACCATTTTGTGCGCCTCTTATTGGTCTGCATGGAGTGCAAATGAAGCAGCTATTGAACATGATAAATTGCTTCAGGTCATTATTATGTTATATTTTCATTTTAGCTTGATTATCCTACTTGGTGCTGAGATAGCATGCATTAATCGACATATGATGGGTGTCATATTTTTGTAGGATTTTTCGGACGAACTTTCAGACTCAATGTTTGTTGCTACAAGCGGGGTTGTGGAAGTCAATACAAAATCAGCAGTCTTGTTTGTCATTGTTGCTTCTTGCTTCTTGGTTCTCCTTTATAAGTTAATGTCTGAATGGTTCATTGAACTTTTGGTGGTCATTTTCTGCATAGGAGGCATAGAGGTATAAGTCCACTGAATCTAATCTGAAAGATTAAGAGGCAACTTTTGAATGTTGAAGGTTGAACCAATTAGATTGTTTGAAAATTGAACCTAGGGGTGAGTACGGGTCAGTTATGGCCAAAAACCCGAACCAAAATCGGAAATTTTGGTTTCTTGGTGTTGTAATCTGAACGGGTCTGGTTAATTGATTGGAGGCATGCATGATCGGTTTGGACCAATTCAGCCCAACAAACAATAAAAGTTAAAATTTTAAATTAAATAACAAATTTAGGCTTGGACCAATTCGGTTATGGTTTGGTTTTTTGGTTTTTCTGCTCACCTCTAAATTCAAAAATAATATATATAAAAAAGTTTATTTGTCCATCTCAAGATGGCCTAGTGGTAGGATGCTTGGAGTCACTCCAAGCATCCTACCACTAGGCAAACATCTTAAATGTCCAGGGGAAGTATAGGAAACAACCACATAAATGGTTAGGTCACGTACGTCAGAGCATAGCTCGACTTTCCCGGGGATCCTGCTAAAATGGGAAATCCCTTATTTTATAAATAAAACATTGATGTACCAAACAAATTCAAGATTAAATGAAACAGAATCATATTTGATTAATGGTAGTTTTTACATGCAGGGATTGCAAACATGCATAGTTGCTTTGCTATCAAGGTTCATTATTTCTCTTCTTGTTTTTCTTTGCACACACTTAAAGTTTGTTTGATATTAGATCATGGATATATCTTATCGATTAAGATTAATATCATAGGACATAGGCTAACGTGGGTTTAGATCCTTGTGTAACGTCCACCCAAATTTTCAGGTGGTTCAAACATGCTGCACGATCTTATATTAAAGTACCATTCTTCGGAGCTGTTTCGTATCTTACCATAGCAGTCTTGCCATTCTGCATAGTCTTTGCTGTTCTTTGGGCAGTGTATCGCGAATCCAAGTTTGCATGGATCGGTCAAGATATACTTGTAAGTCAATGTCTTTTATCAAGAAGCAAATGGGGTTGCATACCACTTAATTTGTTTCCAACAATAATTTAGCTGCATGAACCATCGTCTTTGGAATATATGTGAAGAAATGGATCATTTTAAGATTTAATGAAGTTTTACTAATGATTTTTTTGTTAATTCCCTCAGGGAATTGCTCTGATAATTACAGTACTTCAGATTGTGCATGTACCTAATCTCAAGGTATATCTTTTGAAATTGAAGAGTATCATTGGCCTTTGACAACACATACCTGTATGTGTAGATATTCTATAATAATGGAATTTGTCTTTTTGTGGCTCAGGTTGGGACTGTTCTGTTAAGCTGTGCTTTCTTGTATGACATTTTTTGGGTTTTCGTTTCTAAGAAATTGTTCCATGAAAGTGTGATGATTGTGGTATGTGAACCTTGTTCCTAGTTTGTCACCAATCAACTACTTTTAGTGCTAAAATAATAATTATTATGATTGTGTGTTTACAGGTGGCTCGTGGTGACAAAAGCGGGGAGGATGGTATCCCAATGCTGTTGAAGATACCACGCATGTTTGATCCATGGGGTGGCTTTAGCATCATTGGGTTCGGTGACATTCTCCTTCCTGGTTTACTAATCGCATTTTCCCTCAGGTTTCTCTCTGCATTCCTTATGTTACATTAGGCCGATTTTGCTTATATCATATTGTTGTCAAAAGGGTAAAATTAAAAAGGATCGAGGCTCACATAAATGCAACCAGGTTTCACCCAATTGCCATAATGAATGATACCTAAAGTTTTTTTTCTTCTGTTACACATGGTCGTTAACGTTACCATTATGATACTTTTGGTAACTGTACCACTGGTCTCATTTTCCAGCGACTCATTTTCTCTAGAATTTTTTTTTGCGATGATTTTAAAGTTTTTCGGGAGAACAAAATGTGACAACTATATTAAGTTTCCTGACAACTTTAAAATGCGAACAACACATTTTTTGCAGCGACTTTTAAATATGAACAAACATTACGAGTTTTTTTCCTGACGACTTTAACCTTTTACACAATCCTAGTCCCTACCACCTGCTTTAGCCCACACATTTTTCCCAGTGAGTGACATTTCAGACGAAAAAGGTTACTCGGGCATCACAATGGGTTAAAAGGGTTAAACTGTCTGAAGTTGGCAAAACCGTACTCTTAAATTTTAGAACACTAGAACCCACCAAAATTAAGTTACTCAATGAAATTGGATCTTTATTTTAGTAATAGTTTGTAATATAAGTTAATTAATTGGGTATTTATGAAATGTAAAAAAAAGGACTTAAGAGTGTATGTGGGTCAACACAACATAACCCGACGTTGGAATCTTGGATATGTCTTGCTTTATAGACTTTTATGCTTTAACCAGAACCCATTTTTTACCTTTTATCTAATCTACCCATTTTGTCGGCTATAGTAAAAAGATTGGAGCTTTATGTTATCTTCGACAATTCCCGACCACTTTTGAGATATCCCAAGGTTCATTTGAGATTATATTCTTATTGAGCTTTTGATTTTATTAAATAAAATATACTGTATTAGTAAAGGTTTAGTATAGTTGGCTCAGCTTACTGTATAGATGGGTTTAGGATCTATTAGGGTTTCTTATGTAACAATGTATTCCTATATATAGTTGATAAAGGATACACAATTGTACAATGTCCCACCAGTTTTCACTATTTTACATAGTATCAGAGTCAGGTGTTTCTCTTTTTCATTATTATACTTAAAAAACACGATGCAGGTATGATTGGTTAGCAAAAAAGCACATTCGGGCTGGATATTTCTTGTGGGCAATGTTTGCTTACGGATTAGGTAATAAAGATATATAGAAAGCTTTTTATTTTATTGAGTTGGATTTTCGGTTTCTTGTAGGTTAAATGTCTAGCGTGTTCTAATGGAAATTCCTTGAAATTATATTACAGGTCTCCTTGTAACATACATAGCTCTCAATCTGATGGATGGTCATGGTCAACCAGCATTGCTATACATTGTTCCCTTTACCCTAGGTAGTGTTTTTTAGTTACTACAATTAATTTTATATATTATGATGTGGACAATGCTTAAGTTAAAAGATACTCACTTTCAAAGATGCAATACAACACCAAAGAAATTTTTTTAAAATAAGAAAAGCAAAATAGAAACTATTGTATAACGAGTCATGCACATATGATGCAGGAACCTTTTTGTCATTGGGAAAGAAGAGAGGAGATCTCGGGATTTTATGGTCGAGTGGTGAACCCGAAAGGGAATGTCCACATGTTCGGCTTGGGCAATCTCGTGCACCAGATGAGTAGAAACAAGTTATTTTTGTTATGTAATTATAGTGTACAAGTTTCTAATTGTTCATTGAAAAATAAAAATTCGAAAATAGGCCAGGTGAAGATCATGGCTTGTTAAGTAGTACAAGTTGTGGCAAAAAGTTAGGGTTGTGTATTAAGCCTAAAATGCATTAAGAAATCTTGTGCATATGATCTTTTATAATTTATCTATTTCTCTTCTCATGGGTGAGCCATGGAATTGACTCATCTGAGTTAACTCAGTTTGGGTTTGTGTCAAGGCATTTATCATGGATGTGTTTGTTCACTCACCGAGTTATGTCGGTGATACTAAAGAAATTTATCATAGACTCATTTAGGCTTTTTTAAGCTCGAGCTCGGCTTATTTAGAGCTCGTGATGGATCAGCTCGTTTAATATATACGAAGCTCAGGCTTGACTCGTTTAGACTCAAATATTATTTTGAAATTTTCATTAAAATATTAAACATAAAAGAAAAACTATATTATATATAAAGCACATTCTAGTCATTCTACCGCTCTTTAATCTCGATTGGATATTTGAGTTACATTAAGATTTTTGACTTTGTAATTTTTTATTTTAAGTGACAAGCATTGCATTAAAAATAGAATAAGGTGAATAGTTTAAATTATCAATAGGGAATCTGACAATGAACCCTAGAATTTTTAATAATCATAAAATCAAATGAAAATCAAATTATGATGTGTTTATTCATCATAAGCTTCTATCATTAGCCTCCAATTCATATAATATTTGGGTTGATAATGTAGCAATATCTATCTATCTATTTCTATATAATAATAATAGTAGTAGTAGATGTTTTAAGTCGACAATTCTTGGGTTTGACTAATTAATATGTCTTAGTATTATTGTCTAAATACGTAATTTTGTTGTTTCAAATTAAGAAAAATGAAAAAGAAAATCATTCAAAATTAGTAATTTTGTTGTTTATGACTAGTTCTTGTTATTCACAAATCATGTAACATTTACTTGGGGCAAATTAAGAAGAATGGAAAAGAAAATCATTCAAAATTAATACCGGAAATAATGTAACATCATTAAAATGACAGTTTTTCGCTCTCTAAAAATCTTTGATTATAAGGTCAGATTTATATTATATAGAAATGAAATTTTTTATTACCTCGTAGGCTCGTACTAAATCATTTTACATCATTCTCACCAGATGATTACATATATAATCTACTAATTCTCTAGTTTTAACACACGTCATGATCTAATGAATAAAATTAGACCATGAGTATAGCCCTCATTCCTCTCTTTCTTATCCCAATACCACATCTTTTCCTTTATTTTCTCTCTTACCCTAAATCCAAGTATAGCCTAACACAATTTTTTCCTCCCCTAACTCTTTCTTACACTGCAACAACAAAAAAAAAGTTCGAGTGAAGTCGGGTTGAGGAAACCGAACCACTCATCCGAATGTGAGGGTGTACAGATGTTCCCCACGCACCTGATTAAAACTGATGGTACCCGAAGACAATCAAGTCACCTCATACGGGTGGCCTTACGAGTAATAAGTGTGTTTTTTAAAGTAAATTGTTGCCCTATTATATATTTTCCGCCATTTTAGTTCTTTTGAAATGTGTTTTTTTAGATTCTTAAAATGATAGAATTTTTTTTTCTTTTTTCTTTTGAAAAAAAAAAAGAGAAGAAAGACGTGGAGATGCGCTCATTCTTTTGTCTAATAAACAGGTCAGCAATGTTACATTTGTGACCCTGCTTTTGCTCTATCACGTCACATCTTATTTATGAGGTTTTTGGATATGAACAACGTCAATCTTTAAAATCAACCGAATTTAAAGTATTATTCAAATATAAATTACCCAATTGAAATTTTTTAATATGTTAAGTTGTCTTCTAGCCTACATTTTCGCTTATTAGTGTGATACTAATTGGAACTTATTTTTATATCAATCAATTATAATTTTTAATACAAGTTATATATCCACATACATTACATCACAAAATATCAATTTAAATTTATAAAAGGTTCAAACAGAATTACCCTTTCAAAACTCTCAGGTTGAGAGTCGGGTCCACCAAATGAATATAACAAACAAGCAATTGTGCAACAAAAAATAATTATATACATGAAAGTTTTATAAAACATTTGGTTTACTTAGAGCAATTGCAGTGTTAAAAACGACTCCAGACTATTCTGAATGTCCTTTCAACGATATATCTTATCATTCCGACACCGTGAATACTATGTAGTGTTTCACTATCACCTTGGATCAATATTTACCACACAACGTTGAAAAGTACATAACAAAGAAAAACTCCAATGCCGGATCATGGTCCGCTTGCCGAAATCCCATGCCAACGATGACTCATAATGTAACGCCAGATGCCACACCGCTTTCATGTCATCCCGCATCGGATCATCCCGGCAACGTTTCACATGCCCTTAAGCTTCATTTTAAACATTAATATAAAAGTAAACCATTAATATAAAAAAGTAAACGTTTAAATAACTTTATTACTTGACAAATTTCATATAAAATTTTATTGTTTTATTTATTAAATATGGTATTTATTTTGTTTTAGAAAAGACAAGGGAAAGAAAATAAGGATGATTGGGGAGCAAAGGGTGCATGTGAGAGGAGGTAGGCCAACACCAGAAGGGCATCCATGAGTATGAGTTGTCTACCATGTAATGGGTCACTCACTCGCTCCTTATTTATCGAAGTTTTTTTTTTCAAGAGGAGTTTTTTAATAGTTTAAAATTAAATAGAATGATACGTGTTTTAAGACGAAGAAAACAACATTATATGATATCAGTATTGTACCCGCGTAATGCTATGGCGGTAAATAGTTTCTGTATTACAACATGCTGCTTTTAAGAATGTAATGATATGTTATTCCCATAATTTAATATCACGAAAAAGTTTTCTACAGCAACATGTCTATTTTTCAAATTTTATTTTATTTGCATAAACTATTTTATTAATTTTAAAAGACATTAAAATAGGAAAAAAAAATTTATATTTATGAAATAAGGAGAGGAAAGTTAATAAGATTTTAAAAATTAAGTTGATGTGAGTGGATAATTGTGTTTGTGTGAGAGAATGTGTTAGTGAGAGAGTATATTTTAAATGAATAAAAAGTTAAAGTAAATTGGAAGAGAGAGTGAAATGGTTAAAGATTGGATTGATGAGATTAATTTAATAGAATTAAAGGTCAAGATTTTATTTTGATGGAATTTTAAGAACTCTTAAAATTAAGAAAGAGAGAGAATGTTAAATGATTTATATAGTAGTATAGATAATTAACAATTTATAAAACTATAGTTTAATATTTTTTAAGAACTGTGTTATGCTTTAAAAACACACATATTTACCTCATAATTGTTGAATAACTAGAATGCTTGCGCGTTGTAACGGGAAAAAATGGTAATGAATAATATTATAAACTAATATTTAAACATGAATACTTGAAATAAAACAATTAGATGTATATTGAAGTTTTATTTTAAAAAGTCCATGGTGCATTCACATCATTTGTTCGAATTCAAATACATAGACGATTGTTTTTTCCGCATCATATCAATATAACACTTAATATTATAAATATTTACAACCAAAGAGAACTTTTTAGAAAAAAGTAAAAACTTTCACCTAAATAAACATATCTATTAAAAATTACTTATTAAATAAAGAAACTCAAAAAATCTATTCTCTATAGAAAAAAGTTTGATGGGGGCTACTTGATGAAGTTAAAAACTAGAGAGATTGGTATTCTTAATTAGCAATGGTAAGGTTTAGCGATTATAATATGTTATTTTTGAAAAACCGACTAATTTTATGATGATTAAAAAAAAACACATTTTATAGATAAATATTGTCATACTATAATATTTATGCTAAAATTTAGATGAAATGAGACGGTTAGAATTTATGTTAAACATATTATGTAAACAAATAATTAAATATAAAATAAACATAATGATAATAATAAATATCACATAGGAAGAATAACAAAAAAACCACAAAGAAAAAGAGAAAGAAGCATAAAATGTTCTAGTAAAGAATCGAAGCAAATAGGTTAAAATAATAATATAATATTAAGAAAAGATGTAGAAATTAGAAAAGAACAAAAAAGAAGTACAAACGGATGCAAAGGGAAAGCTTGTGTAGACATTTTATAAAAAGCCAAGTTAAGGAAGGGATTCGAGCAACTCATTTTTATCAACTTATAGGTCCGGTGCTTAACTACTTGTGCTCAACGTTTTAGTGTAATTCTTTGCTCTCTCGTTTATATAATATATCTATACTACTGTATAAACTATTTAACATTCTCTCTACCATTTAACTTTAACAGTTAGTTTTTAAAATTCAATTAAGACAACATCTTGACCTTTTATTATATCTAAATTAATCTTATTCACTCAATTTTTAACCATTTCACTCTCTCACCTAATTTAATTTAACTTTTTATTTTTTAAAATATGCACTCTCACTAACACACTCTCTCACATAAACCCAATAATTTACCACATCAACATAATTTTTAAAATCTTATTAACTTCTCTCTCCTTATTTCATAAATATAAATCTTTTTCCTTATTTTAATGTCTTTTAGAATTTATTTCTAAAAGTAATAAAATTGTTAATGCAAATAAAAGAAATTTGAAAAACGGACTTATTGCTGAAGAAAACTTTTTCGTGATATTGAATCGCGCGAATAACATATCATTACATATTTGAAAATGACATGTTGCAAAACAGAAATGAAATGCCGCCGCAACATTACGCGGATACAATGCTAGTATCTATATAATCACACAAAAATAAAAAAGGGTACTATTTGTTGAAGATCCCATAAGTATCGAGTATTACGTTGATAACTATTTATAAAATACAAAGTATACAAGAGAAGCCTTAATGGGCTAGCCTAACTATAAAATTGGGTTGAGTAATCCTATACTAAACTCTAATCTAATTTTATCTCTAATTCTTCCACGTAATGAGAGCGGTATAAGCTTTCGATACTCACGCTAGAGCGAAATATACAATAAAAAGGAAATATAATTGATATTGCCAGATTTAATCATGTTTTTATCCGTCACTATCTCGGTTTTATTCGTGAATTATGCTAAAAGTTTGGTTGCTTTATGACTAATTTGTGTGTTTTGGGCTTTTCAGGTTTCTTTGGCAAAAGGCCGAAACATGCGAGAAAAGAGCTAAGGAGGAGCGGAAAGCAAAAGGTTAGAGATCAAAATAGCTCTCGTGCCGCAAGGGTTCACATCTCGCACCACGAAGGGATAGGTAGCGTGAAGAAAGAAGATGGTCGGATAAAAATAGTTGGGAGATGATTGTATTTTAAGAAGACATCGCACCACAAGGGGTAGCCCGCTCGCACCATGTAGTCCGTTTTGATCGGATAAGGCGTTCAATTTTTGAAAAGATGGATAATGTTTATTGTGACCTCACGCTACGAGGAAGAGCCTCTCGTGCCACGAGCTATGGTGGTGATGACATGTATAAATTCAATTTTTCTAAGCCTTTATAGGGAAATCTTTGGAGAACTCTGGTTAGGAACGAATTGTTGAAGCTGAAGACTTGTTCAAATGCGAGGATTATACTTCACTTCATTCAAAGAGAGGATTCAAGTGTTTCTTTCATCAACGTTCAACTCAATTGATTTCTTTTTCATCAGGATGTGTTCTAGCTTGAGTTTTTGTTTGATGTTAGTTTATTTTAGTATAAAGTGTCGTAATTGTGTGATTTCATCTACTTTTCACTTTGGTAACATGGTAGGCAACTCACTAGAGATAGAGTTGAAATTGAACACCAATAACCTAGTTAATTGCTTAAAGGACTAAGGGGTTATTTGATAGAATAAAATAATTTAGCACTAAATGGTTCAATAGTCTGAATGGTTAAAAGACTCTGAATGATGATGACTTCACGAGTCTGAATAAAAAACTGTTTGATAATGCTTCCGAATGCTAATCTGAACAAAATAAAATTACGGTAATAATTCATTAGGGCGTTTTAGCAAATACTTGAAGTGCATGATAAATTTTCACATGAATTTCATATTAACCAAACTATCCTTGTTAAATTTATTAAACAATCCTTGCTATTCTAAAAACAGAAGGCATAATGGAATAATGGATAAACAAATTAGAAATGGATTTCCCTTGTTTCTGTCCACAAGTTCTTTCACCAACACAAATGTTTGTGTCCACAAGTTCTATGTGTTCTTCGATGTAAACAGGAAAAAGGAAAGGGCAACGGGTCAAGCTTCAGACATTTGATTTATTCTCCTCTCTGATTTTTCTTGTTTGATGCTCTTCATCCTCCACCCGCCTGTACACAACAGCTTTGCTTAATTGATTTTCCCTACGATTCATACTCAATCAACTATCTCAATTTTTGGCTTCAATTTCTTCTTCCCTAGCCCATACACGTGGATGAAATTCGAGAGGGAAGAAACTAAAGAATAGGGCGGGTACTTTAAATCTCAATCTGCTTCTTGAACTCTATTTTCCCTCGCTGCTTTCTCTTAAAATCGATTGAGTGTGTGAAATCGAATGAACATATGGAAAAAAAACAAAGGGTAGGAGTGTAAAATGTAAACCACTAAATGATTTTGCATCTCACCTCAAGCAGAATCAGTCGGCACACGTTTGATCATTCAGAGCCTTCTTTTTTGTAAACAAACATTGTAACTGAAGTTCTAGAATTAGGGGTGACGAGAGATCCGATCCCATAATTGAACGGTAATGCGATGTGTGTTAATTCATAGGCTTAAAGATGAGAATCCTTGGAACCGTGTCTTAGCATTGCAAGAGATTGAATGAAAGTTAATTAATCAATCTCTAGAGAATTCATGTTAATCGGGTCTTAATTAACTAAATCTACGTATAGGGGGAGTTAATCATAGTGAATATCTTTTACTGCTGATTAGAATTCGTCTAAAGTTCATCTTTTTAGTTGAAGTTTTAATCTTTTCAATCAATTAGGTTAATTTAGTAATTTTCTAGAATAGTTAGGCAAAACAAAACCCTTTTCACAAAGTTATTTGGCTAATTGCTTGTGTTCTAGTACTCGGTAATCAGCTAAACTGTTCCATGTAAAAACGATACCATTTTACTTGCCTTTGCTATATTATTGTACGATTAGGTCATACTTGCTTATTAGTGTGGTAGGTGATAATTGGATTTATAATTTATAACTAGATCTAACATATCACTAATATAAAGGAAATAGAAAAGAACGCACACACATATATAACAAAACTCCGTGACGGCAAGGAGGCGACAAATGGCCAATTGGGGCGATAAGAAGAGCAGCGTCGGCAGTAGGAGCAAATTTTCCCCAATTTTGATTTTGATGCAAAATTAGTATTTAATTTTGTCTTTTAATTATAGCTTTTGATGTGTAATGGTTGGTATAAATATAATTATATATTTATTATGTTTCATTTTTATCATTGTTTTGATATAAATTTTACTGTAATTTGACATAAAATTAAAAAATAATATTTTTATTAAATTTTATTAGTAAAAATTGTCTATTTAAGAGAATTTAAGTGATTTTGAAGAATTCTTGATGGAAGTTTGTTGAATGAAAGAATTGAGTATGGCTGTGTATAAATAAAAGAATATTTGTGTATATAGATGTAGTTATGGCTGTGTTGGTTGTATTATTTACAGAAGAGGCTTTCAAATCAATTATTCTTCCTTTTGCAACTTCAAAACTAGAAGCTTTGGATATTTGCTTTATTTTAACACTTATTCAAAGCCGGTAGCTACAAGTTTAGGGTAGAATAAGTGAGAAATACTTACCTTTTTATTTATAATTGTTAAGTTATTTTTCTAATAAGTGAAAAAGCATAAATAATAATAATAAAAAAAAAGAAAAAAACATATTAAAATGTTTAAAAATAAATAAACAAACAAACAAAAAATAAATAAATAGGGGTGACTACTAAAATCTTTTAATGCTGAGCTAGGTATAGTTTTAATTTTTAGGTTTAATTAATCATTTACATCATTAAATGATAATTAATTTATATGCCTTAACCTAATCTGTAACATCATCGATTTGGGCTTAGTTGTAAATCGTTTGTAAATATACGTAAGTTAGTAGATATATAGATATTCCAAGTTGTATGTATGTATTAAATTGATTAAATAAAGATGTGTTTAAATGAAAATATATATGTATATATATGTAATTGTGTATTAGTTAAGTAAATCAAATATATATATGTATTAGAAGAATAAAGAAAATAAAGAAAAGAAAAGAAATCCAGAGGCGGTTGCCTCTGGATAAGGATTTATATATATGTGTGTATGTTTAAAAGTTGACAATATTAGTCAAACTAGAAACACACATACAAACACACACTTTTTCTCTCTCGTGAACTCCTGGAAGAAAAAGATTGAAAAGCTTGAGGTTGTTTGAATCAAAGAAATGTTAGTTGATGTTTGTTTTTAAGTTTAAGAATGAAGGAAGTTAGTTGTGTGTTGTTGTTGCTAGAAAACCATGTTGGAATGAAGAATTCCATTGATGAACATACAAAGCTTACTTTGAAAGTGGGTTTTGGATGTTTGATGGTTTTAATTGGATTTAATGAGTTCTTGAGGTTTATATAGATGATATATGAAGTTCTAAAGTGTTTTTGGGAGTGATTCTAACAAGTTTGAAATTCTAGGTTTTTGAATATTAAAGATAAGTCGGCTGGTATGTAAATTGAAGAAGATGATAAACTGTCAAAACCAAGATCGTGGCGCGACCAGGTTAAGGATCGCGGCGCGACCCCGTTGATCCGACTTATTTGCACCATGCGACTTATTTAGGACATCCGACTTTCGGATGATCCATCTGACTTTTGGGTCCGACTTTCGGATGACCAATCCGACTTGTTGGTCTGACCTTCGGATGAGTCATGCGACTCTTGGGTCCGACTTTTACACGTCGCGACGCGACGGGCATGTAGGTCGCGACGCGACCGGGGCCTATTCAGCAAGAATTTTGTTTTAGTACATATTCTTGTTGGATATATAATGTTATGTAAAAAGTGAATATAATAAGTGGTCTATGAACGTTAGAAGGTTCTTGTAAGGGTTCTAGTAATAGAATCTCATATGTACAAACGCTTAACGTGAATAATGATGATTTTAGGTGAACCTAACGCGTTAGCGAAGCCAGAACAGAATATCTGTTGATATAAGCTACTCAGGTGAGTACCGGCTTTCATAAGTCTCAATAGAGGGAGAATTGATTGCTAAATGACTAATTGATTGATTATGTACGATAGTACGATGTATGCTTGAGTTTTATTGCAGGTATACTTAAGAACGGAAGTGTAAGTCTTATTATGTTGTTAGTATGCTATGCCTTGTTTAATACTTGTAGATTATGTATTAGGTGCACGCCAGCGGATCCAGATTGGAGCCGCCTAGTTAATAATGATGTTATGAATGTACGATGAATGAATGAATGAATGATTGTACGATGAATGATTGAATGATGTTGCACACAAGTTGATTGATCCTTATGGGATCATATCTATGTGTGCATGTGAATGGTCAGCGGACTGTTAGTGAATTAAGGTAAGCCGTTTGTAGCTGAACCCCACTAGTAAGATTAGGTAAGCCGGTTGTAGCTGGGTTCCAGAGGGCTTTGGGGTCATAATGGGATCAACGGAGACTCAGGAGCCTACTGGGTCTAGGTCATAATGGGATCAAAGGAAATCAGCCAGTTGTAGCTGGATTTCTGAGGAGCCAATGGTTCCAAAATGATGTTGGGTGGATTGTGTTATGCTTTCTCACCAACGCGGTTGGTTGTGTCTGATTCTTCGGTCTGGATCTTTGAGTGGGACTAGCTATCCTGCAAGATATGATTCTTACCGATCTTGTCAGCACGCCGCAATGTGATAAGATAGTATTGATTGGTTGCTTATATGAAGTATGACTTGCTTTATTGATGCTTATGATAAGTTAGTACTCACTAGCTATGTTCTATAGCTAATGTTGCTATGTTGACTATTTTTACAGGTAAAGATTAGGTGGCCTGGTGAGCGGGGTTGCCTACTGCTGAATGTATTTATTTTGGGATGGAACACTTTTGTGAGATGTAAATATTTGATGTTATGGTCGGTCGTTGTGTTAAGTAACACCAAACAGTTGTTTCAGAATGATATGATGTAAGCTTTTGAAATTAAATTCCGCTGCTTATTGTGATGATTAAGACTTTTGAAAGGGACCCACGCGGGTTAAAAACTTGAATTTTCAGTAAATTCACTGTTTTCAGATGCGGTGTTACATCTACCATCATCGATGATGTTGGTGATATGTGAAATCGCCACCACCGGACCCATCACCATGTTTTTTGTCGGTGATACTTGAAGCCACTACTCAGGGTTGGTGATATGTGAAATCACCGCCGCACCCTCCCATGATCGCCAGCCTTATGTTTACAATCAAACTAGATTTCAACATATATGAAGAAATGTATCAATTTGGTGTTAGGAGACTCGATTTTCATCACTTTCTTTGCTTGGTTCATCAAATTTGAAGAAATGTGTTGATTTGGTATCCATCCAAATACGTTCATTGTTTCTTAATCTTTTTGTTTTCTAATTTATTGATTCAGCATGTTTAAAAGCGATTAAAGTAGTTTTTATTCATATTTGTAAAGGTTGTTATCTTACTCATCAATTTCTTTGTTGTGTAAATTACAATCTTAAAACTGAATAGAGAAATTAATCAATTTTGGGGTAAGTAGGTCATAGCTCTAAAAGCTTATTATTCATCTTTTTGTTGTTTATTTATATTGGATGGGTGTGCTGGTTTTCTTTATAGATCCTCATTTATCAATTACAAGTGATCATCCGTTGTGAATTTAAATTTTATTTGAGTACAGACCGTGAATCAATTTATTTTTATAAAAAGTAATACACACTTGAATCTAGTTGGTCATCATTTTTAAATTACGAGCCATCATGATTTTAGGAGATTTCTTGTTTTTTAATTCCCTAATTTACCCTTAAACCTTATTAAAATTGACAATTACTAATAAACTTTTTGACCATTTCCTTTAGACTTTTTGTAATACCTGTTTCCTTAATGATTGAATACTTTTTATAACCATAATAATAGTGAGTTGTTGCATCTGCAAGGGATGTGTCTAATTTATGATATTCATTAGATGTGGCGACTAAAAGTGATAATTCATAAGTTAGTAAGGTATATAAACTAATTAGGGCCCACAACCCTAGGAAGCCACAACTGTAGCCGCCGAGCATTGAATTTGGTGTCTCTCTGTGTGATGAGCAACGAAGAAGGGTTCAAGGCATTCAACTTCAAATCAACTAGTTAACGAAGGATTAATAACAGGTAACCTTCCTTAGATCATTATGAGTTTTTATATATTTATTTCATGGCTATTGATTCTGTTTATAATGAAGTCTGGGATTGATTTCTAGACCCGAATAACTTGTGTAAACCGAGAATATAAATGGGGTTTGGACCCATCAAACCTTGTTTAAATTGCAATTACCATTAAGGGTTTGTGTTAGTCCCAGATTGAGTATGCAACAACAAATGTTTGTAGAAGGGGGGGTTGAATACAAACTTTAGCTTTTAAAAATTAAAGACACACTGATATACT
>JAUEJL010061619.1:0-18330 GCA_032274825.1 Drosophyllum lusitanicum | reverse complement strand
CCACGCTCTTCATCCATGAATTCCATTATCCAAAATGAACGGCTAAGATTGGTTCTCGCGGTTCTTGCAATAAAAACAGTTCTCAAATAAACCTTTCCATATATATATATATATATATATATAAATTTATAATTTTATACATTTTCTAACACTCATTAATTAGGTAAAAAATTTCAAAAGAAACTATTGTCATTAAAGTTGACACTAATTGTATCCCAATAATAATATGAATATGAATATGAATAAAGTTGAATGAAGGGTTTGATAAAGTACGCAGTGTAAAAACACGATTTACAAATAAACGGATTAGTATACAAATGTACGTACACCATAAAAACCTCCAACTTCCTTCCTAGTTTCACTCTCATTCTTTCTTCCTTCACCTTCCTCCATTGTTATAGTCGTATCTTCCCTCCATGCACTTCACATTCCAATTAATATATGCTCATTCAATTCGCTCACACACTCACCTCACACACACGCAACAATGGCCGCCGGCAATTCGACCATCAGCTGGGAGGAACTCAAGAAGGAGAACGTCGATCTTGTATGATTTCCCTCTTTCCTAACTTTTACGATCCATTTCTCAACCCTAGCCATGATTAATTCTTTTCATGATTCCATTATTAACTACGATCGAATATATTTCAATCCAGATTGTCAAAGATTAATTTATTAGTAGTTTTGTTTTTTCATTTGTTATGTTTTGCATGCGGATCCATTGATTGCTACAGCTGCTTATGATTGATTGACGACTTTCGTGGCTCGATTTGTATTAAGGAAAATCGTAGTTTTGTACTTCAATTTGTTATGATTTGCATGAGAATCGATCAATTATACAAGAGACTGTTCAATTGGTTATGTTTAACGGATGATTTTCTTGATTTGATTACACTACGAACTTGAATCGAGGATTTTGTAGAGAAATGTAGTTTGAAACTTTCAATGTTATCTTTTGCCTAAAAAAAATATTAATTAGATTTTGTAATTCGAAATTTTGTGTTGACTACTTTTCGTTGTTCTATTACAATACAAATTTGAATCATTCACAGGAGAATTGTAGTTTTGTACTATTATTTCTTATGTTTTGCATGAGGATCACATGATTCAGTAATCTGAATCTTCATGTTAATTACTACGGGAAACTGTTCAATTGATTATGACTTATTAATTTTTTTTAGTACAATTATGATTTAAGAGACTTGTAGTTCTGTACTTCTATTTGTTATGTTGTGAATCATGCTCGATTTATTTGGTGATCTTAAATCTTGTGTTGAGTGCCACAGGAGACCGTTCCAGTTGACGAGGTATTTGAATCATTGAAATGTACAAGAGAGGGATTGACAAGTGAAGAAGGGAATAAGAGACTTAACATATTTGGCCCAAATAAGCTAGAAGAGAAGAAGGTAAATCTATATCTGCCTGATTTTATTTATATATTAATTTTTTGTTTTGATTTATGATAGTATCTTGTGATACTCATGTTCTTCGAACTGATGATCATTAACACTATTGAAACAGGAAAGTAAATTTCTTAAGTTCTTAGGATTCATGTGGAATCCTTTGTCATGGGTCATGGAGGCTGCTGCAATCATGGCTATTGTCTTGGCAAATGGAGGGGTAACTCTCTTTCTCAAATAAAAATCAATCGAATCAAATTTGCTGAAAATTGTCCATATGTGCGTTTTGAAGATATTTGTAATCTGGTAATCATACATAGGTAGAACTTTTAGTATTCAGATATGTTTGGTACTTGAAGTTATATTAATCATTTTCATGGCATCATGACAAATTTTGATAGGATATATAAAGTCATTATTTCACCATAAATAATCAAATGGATCAAAACTAATTTCTACCTATCAATTCTGCTTGTACTAATCAAATAACTGACTGAGAATACTTAATTGCAGGGAAAGCCTCCAGACTGGCAAGACTTTGTTGGAATTGTTACATTGCTAATCATAAACTCCACCATTAGTTTCATAGAGGAAAACAATGCAGGCAATGCTGCAGCAGCTCTGATGGCAGGTCTTGCACCCAAAACTAAGGTCATAAGAGATGGAAAATGGGATGAACAGGACGCAGCCATTTTGGTTCCCGGGGATGTAATTAGTGTCAAGTTGGGAGACATTATTCCAGCCGATGCACGTCTTCTAGAAGGAGATCCCCTCAAGATTGACCAGTCAGCATTGACTGGTGAATCATTACCCGTGACTAAGAATCCAGGTGATAGTGTGTATTCGGGTTCTACATGCAAACAAGGTGAGATTGAAGCAGTTGTTATAGCGACTGGGGTCCACACGTTCTTTGGGAAGGCTGCTCACTTAGTTGATAGCACAAATCAAGTCGGCCATTTCCAAAAGGTAATTGTTCTCAGATGGTTTGATTTGGAATGAATTTCTAGAGATGGGAAAATGGATGGGTTGTGTTACGGCCTGGGTCGGGCCATGTCAGGTTGGTTTGATCCGATATACTTTTTCTTTAATGCTGTAAAAATTTTGTAAAGAGTAAACTACTAGTTTGTCAAATATGATCACAAAAATATACTATTTCAAGAATTAAATCTAATTCTTTGTTATGAAATTACACTTTGGTTGGTATTTCACCCGTTTGATCCGTTTCCGTTTTAGCTAAGTTATTCTTTTACCCATTTAAGCCATTAAGGCTAAAACACGAAACAAATCAACTCACGTAAGTAGATACGTAAAATATGTAGATTTACGACACGGATTAATAAAGGTTGGGTCAAGTAGGACCTGCAACTGTTTATGTCCTATATTTTAACCTTTTAGGCTTTTATACACAATTGCTATGTTCAGGCATGAATACAAAAATTAAATTATATCAATTACTATGTAAATACTGATTAAAATGATACAATAGGTTTCACACATTACAAAACAGACAATTTGAGCAACTTTCAATCCCTTTAACTAGCATCCTTTTAAGTTTTAACCTACTTATTTTTCTACATTTTTTACCGGTTTGACCTATAGATTAAAACATATAGTGAATCTGGTTAACATATTGTGATGGAATGTTTATCAGGTTTTGACGGCCATAGGTAACTTCTGCATATGCTCCATTGCTATCGGGCTCATAATCGAAATAGTTGTTATGTACCCAATTCAGAAACGAACCTACAGAAATGGAATCGACAATTTACTGGTTCTTCTGATTGGAGGGATCCCAATTGCCATGCCCACAGTTTTGTCGGTGACCATGGCAATCGGGTCCCACAAGTTGTCAGAGCAAGGTGCTATCACCAAGAGAATGACAGCCATCGAAGAAATGGCTGGAATGGATGTTTTGTGTAGTGACAAGACTGGTACTCTCACCCTGAACAAACTCACGGTTGACAAAACTCTCATTGAGGTTAGTTTCCGATAAAAGCGGACACCTTTGGGATTTAAGACTTGAAACACCTGAACCCACAACCTATTCATTGGTTTGTTATGTTGATACTTCTAGGTGAAAGGTTGTTGGTAACCGAACACAGATTAACAACAGATATTGAGGAAAAAATTGTCTTTTTTATTCTTCAGGTGTTTGCGAAGGATATTGACAAGGATCAAGTGATACTATTGGGAGCAAGGGCTTCAAGAGTGGAGAATCAAGATGCAATTGATGCTTGTATTGTAGGAATGCTTCCAGATCCTAAGGAGGTAATAATAATAACAAATAATATTTATACACGAAAAGGATATTTAAGTATTTGGGGGCCTAGGTGGCCTATCCTAAGTTACATATACCATAATCTAAATCGGGGTTTTAAAAAGCTTGCCTAAAAATGCCTGGTTCTAATTTCTAAAAAGGCAAAACACATGGTCCTTCACTTATAAGACCATAAGTATGGACTGCAATTCGGGTTATTCGATCCGAATCTCACATCAGTGTTACATCATCTTTCTCTTTTCAACCCAAAAGCTAGTATAGCCTAATCCAATCTTATCTCACTTTTTTTATTATTTTAATATATATAAAAGAGAGAGAAAGAGGAATAGAGATGAGGGAGAAAGAAGAGAGAGGGGGGAGAAGGCTTGGATTCACCAACCTGAAACCTTTATCCGATCGGGTTACTTTGGAGGGCCATACGGGTGTTTTTGGTCTACCCGACCAACCCGATGGCCTCACCCGATGCCAAATGGATGGCCTAAAAGGGACTGATTTGGGGCTCACATCCTAACTAGTCCTAATTTCTCTTTTATCCTTTTCAACTCTTTATTTTCAATTGTTACTCTTTATTTTTGGCAAAAATTTACACTTTTCAATTATAGTAACAAAAATGTTTTGAGATATTAAACTTTAGCGATAAATCTTCTTAACAACTTATGTTTATGAAGAACAAAAAGATGTATCATTTTTATATGTATCTAAATAGTATTATAAAACATACAAATATACAAACTTATATTTACATTACATGTAAAATAACCTTGACTGATAAAAAGATCACACAGTATATGAAAATCAGAAGATTACATATATACTACAGGGTAAACGATTTTGCGTCCTAGGCTCAACGGACTGGGCCTTTAGAACTGGAAATCAGGCCTAATTGGTCCTGCCTAGGACCCAAAATCAGGTTGTTTCTGTGCAAGCTTACATAAATCTTTCTTTTGCTAATTGCAGGCACGAGCAGGGATCACTGAAGTACATTTCCTGCCCTTCAACCCAGTGGACAAACGAACTGCGATAACATACATAGATCAGAATGGAAACTGGCACAGAGTGAGCAAAGGTGCACCTGAGCAGGTATGATAAACAATTGGTACTTCAAATAGGACTACAACAATTACATTATTTCAATAATAATATAATCTTTTAAAAAGAAGATTGACAAGGTTTTATGCATTAAAATTTTAAAGTACACAACTTTCCTCCTATTAGAGATAACACAAAAGCTGAATTAACCTCTTCATAAGTAATGAGTAGAAACTGGCACCTTTAGCTAATACTAATCATCTTTTTATTCTTAATTTGACATCTTAAAATCTCTCAGATTGTAGATATATGTAACCTGAAGGATGATGACAAAAACAAAGTGTTTTCCATCATTGATAAATTCGCGGAGCGAGGTCTTCGATCTCTAGCTGTTTCCCAACAAGTGAGTTTCTAACTTTCTATACTTTTCATGTTCTAAGTTTCAGTATCTTGATCTGAAAAACTAATAAATTTTGGTGATTGTTACACAGACGGTACCTGAAAAGACAAAGGAGAGCCCGGGAGGCCCATGGGTATTTGTGGGCTTATTGCCTCTATTCGACCCACCAAGGCATGATAGTGCTGAAACCATTCGACGGGCCCTCCACCTTGGTGTCAATGTCAAGATGATCACGGGTGATCAGTTAGCCATTGGCAAGGAAACTGGTCGGAGGCTTGGAATGGGAACAAATATGTATCCGTCTTCCTCGCTTCTTGGTCAAAATAAAGATGCAGCTATTGTGGATATCCCGATCGAGGAGCTCATTGAGAAGGCTGATGGTTTTGCTGGGGTCTTTCCCGGTATACTTACTTTACTCCTACTAACACTTGCATTTATAAATGTCAAAAAGGGCGAGATGGATAACATATCAAAATTGGAGTGTAAGACACGTAGGGTAAAATGGTAACGGGCTTGGTCAAAAGGGTAATTGTTGGTGCCCATTCAAAACGGATCAGCTTGTGCCACTCAGGAACACTTCAATTCTTTTACTTTCGGGCTGATTTGTATAAAATAAAAACTGTCCATACACAAGAGGTACAAGTAGTTAATAACACTTGATACAAGTTGATGATACATTAAGTTGTTATGTATGGACAATTGTGTTATGTACGGATCACTACCCTATTACAATGAGCTAAATATGATTACAAAAACTATATTGTTAAAAAACAATCTCATTTTTCTATCAAATAATTTATGAGGCTTTTATACATTTGATTACATTTCAGATGGATTCTAAACCGTTATCTTTTTCAGTTAAATTCTTTAGCTTAACCTAGTTGAACCGAAACATAACATAACCTTAATAACTCCATTTATAGGTAAATGGGTTGACCCAACAAAACTTTTTGCCCTTCAAATTTATAACTAGTTAATTATTAAGTATATTAATTGAAACTATATTCTATAAATAACTACCAGATTGTTTTTTGAATAAAATGATTTAGAAAGTTGTAAGCATTTAAATAAACTTTAGACAAATTTCGACCCATTTTAAAGTAGATGAGTTGAAAGTGATGCTTCTACTTTCATTTATATATACTTTAGGCAACTTTTGACCCGTTGATATGAAATGCAGAGCATAAGTATGAGATTGTGAGAAAGTTACAAGAGAGAAAACATATATGCGGAATGACTGGGGATGGTGTGAATGATGCTCCGGCATTAAAACGGGCTGACATCGGTATTGCAGTTGCTGATGCCACTGATGCAGCTCGTGGTGCATCTGATATTGTTTTGACAGAACCAGGGCTCAGTGTGATTGTTAGCGCTGTTCTGACCAGCCGAGCCATCTTTCAAAGAATGAAAAACTACACCATTTATGCAGTCTCTATTACCATTCGTATCGTGCTTGGGTTCATGCTAATTGCTCTTATTTGGCGATTTGATTTCTCCCCTTTTATGGTTTTGATCATTGCAATCCTTAATGATGGCACGATTATGACCATATCTAAAGACAAGGTCAAGCCTTCCCCTATGCCAGATTCATGGAAGTTGAAAGAAATCTTTGCCACTGGAGTTGTTCTTGGGACCTACCTTGCTGTCATGACTGTAATTTTCTTCTGGTTAGCAAAGGAATCCGACTTTTTCACGGTAAGATAGACTACCAGTTGCTTACATTATAAACACAACCCAAACAGACCTATTTAGTATTTATGTCAAACTGGTCAAAACAAACCAGGTTGCAATGGATCAGAAAGAATTCAGGTTGACAACTTTGGCCCATTTGAGATAAAATACAACCCAAACGTACCTATTTATGTCACATGGGTTGTATAAAGGGTCAAAACAGGTTTTGTTCCAAATAGGCTTGGCTTGACCTTATTAGCCCATCTGACCTGTTTCTGTTAAACTTCTTTTAATGTGATCCATTCAAGAAATAACATAGCTCAAATCAACCCATTTATATATATCTGTGTCAAAAAGCCCATATCGTTCCAGTAGAAGTTAATAGTATTCATTAATGATCATATTTTTCAGGAGAAGTTTGGTGTAAAATCAATCAGAAAAAAAGAATATGAGCTTATGTCAGCTCTTTACCTCCAAGTTAGCATCATCAGTCAGGCACTCATTTTCGTTACAAGATCAAGGAGCTGGTCTTTCGTTGAACGCCCTGGCCTTTTGCTGCTCACTGCCTTTTTTATTGCTCAGCTGGTGAGTTTGCGTAGATGTGACAAATTGGGGGGACAAGAGGTTGGGTAACGGGTCAAACCACTTAATTTTATGATAATAATCGAAATGGGAGGGGGCTAGGTTGGTTTGATCCAAAAAATTTGTCTAATTATTTTAAAGTCTTTATATAATTAGTTTGTCAAGTATGATTATAAGAATTATTTTAACAACAATCTAGTTTTTTTTTTATTAAAATTATTTTAGGAGGTTTTACTTTTATGCACTAAAATACTGTTTAGGCCACTTTTGACCTGTTTGCTATTTGATTTGTTTCCTTTTTAGATTTTTTATTTTATTCTATTTGTTGATGTATTTCTGTGTTAGTGATAGACCATTGAAATTGCCATCAATATTATGGAACTTTGGTTTCCAGTTTCACCTTTAGTAATTTATATGGATTCCTAATGATCTTATTTCATAAAGATTGCTACACTAATTGCTGTCTACGCGAGCTGGGAGTTTGCAAGAGTGAAAGGAATCGGCTGGGGTTGGGCTGGTGTGATATGGCTGTATAGCATTATCTTCTACTTCCCATTAGATATCTTCAAATTTATCATCCGCTACGCCTTAAGTGGCAAGGCTTGGAACAATATGCTCCAAAACAAGGTAAGCTCGTTCCATTAATTAACCATTCCAATCAGATTTGTCTAACACTAGGTCCGATCATTATAGATTATACTAATTATTAACACACTTTTGTGTAAATCTAGACTGCTTTCACCACGAAAAAGGACTATGGACGGGGCGAGAGGGAAGCCCAATGGGCCTCAGACCAACGCACTTTGCATGGTCTCCAAGCACCAAATGCAAACGAGATCTTGAAAGACAAAAACGATTACAGGGAGTTATCAGAACTCGCTGAACAAGCGAAGAGGCGGGCTGAGGTTGCTAGGTGAGTTGTTTTTTAATGGACATATTTAGTACATTACTTACTTATAAAACTCAAAAAGTGGACAAGAAATGTTGGCAGGTCAATCTGACCCAACCCAAACCAACCTGTTTTGACCATTTACTGATTTTACTCTTTTCTACTCATTTTACAGGTTGAGGGAGCTTCATACCCTGAAAGGACATGTAGAATCAGTGGTGAAGCTCAAGGGTCTGGATATCGAAACCATCCAACAACACTACACGGTTTAAGTCGCGAAGAAGAGGAATTTGTGGAGAAAATAAGCAGGTACTAGCGAGTTGATACCTGCATATTTTGAAAGCAGAGAAGCACTTAAAAAAAATAAGAATTAGGAAAGCATGATTTTGAGAAGATATGTTTTTCATTGAAGATCGATGATCATAACCAGGATGCGGGAATAAGCTAGCAGACGAGTTCGGGCTATACCCGATCCATAGTTAAGGCTAAAACATTGTATTGTTCTCCGCTTAAATCTCACATTTTTTTATTCAATTTTTAACATTGTATTCAATTATTTAATCTCAGTTTTATTTTATGAATGGCATCCAATCCATACTACCAGTCTTCATTTAGTGTTGTTCCATACATGATGATTGATGATACCCTGCTTTTCTTCTTAGGACCCACATGATTTTCTTTTTGTCCTCCTGTCTTTACTTCTTTTTTTATTTTAATTTACACAATTTAACATTAAATGTATAAATATAAAATTATTAAATTTGAATAAGTTGTTACAGAAAAGTGGTTATATATAAATGCAATTTTATCATTAAACTTAAGATTTTTACATATTAAAGACTTAAATACCAGATTATTTTTTTAATAGAAAGGCCTCAAGTTACTATTATAAATTTAAGATTTTAACAAAAAGAGAATTCTTAGAATTTTATAAATCAATTTTTATAAAGAATATCTAGTATCGGTTTATTTAGTATTAGTTTAGTTGTACATGTGTGTGTTTATAAACGGAGGGGTGTATAGTGTATTTAACTTCGGCCTTTGTTCTAAAGATTACAACTTTCTGTGCATGAAGTACAACATATGATCATACCGATTCATGTGAATAGTTTAATGACATCATGTGACCAACAACCAACTGCAGAGTCACAAAATAAGGATGTTTTCCTGTGATGCTTACATTAAATGTACATCTCATGTAGCCATTTCCTTACAACAAAGCATACAACATCTAGCAAACAAAAAGGTTAAAGGGTTGGTAATTTTCAACTAAAATGATTGAAATTTGAAAAAATTAAGATTAGCTCAACAACTTTACCAATTAAAGTGTAGCCTGAAAACAATAATCTATACACACACACGTTACGGTGTAAAGGTGTGAAATAATCAAGATGTGGTAACTCTTAACGACCCTCCGAGCTCAGTAGGTACAAGAGGGATGAACGAATGCAAGACATCGGTAATTAATGGCCTGTAACTTGGTTCTGGTTGAACACATAGCACAGCTACAGCAGCAACCTGTTTGATGAACAAAATATAGGAAATTCTAAATAATTCTTGTATAAACAGGTAAGATTCAGTTGACTTGAAACATATATTATGTCCAAAGAAGTAGAATTTTTACAGATAACTAGTGTGAAATATTATTATTTTACAAAAGTAAAAAGGCACGCAACTTATGTCCGATTTTTGTTTGAGGTATCAAATTTTATTGTTTGTTAATCAGGGGTATCCAACTTATGATTTCATCGAAATGAGGATTTTAGTAAGGGGCTGTTTGTTTGCTTCTAAATAGAACCATTCATCGCTGAATCGTTAAGCATTTAGTGCGTTTGATTGCTGCCTCTAAATGAAGACTTTGTTGAATGAAACAGAATGATTAAGCACCAAGTATTTTACCCTAATATCCCTTATTTCACACGTTGCCGTGTTAAAAATCATATCTTGTAATATAATAAATTAATATTAAGGTGAAAATGGTAATTTGTATCATTCAAATTGTTCATTCAAAATCCTTATCAAACAGCATTTCACATTCAGAGGCAGTTTCATACAGAGCCTTGAATTATTCAGACATGGAATCATTCGGTGCTTAATCATTCTCTTTTAACAAATAGCCCCTAAGTTTCGGGTCACTGGCTTCCAAGTAGATAATATTTTTGGTAATATTGCCCAAAAGGATGCTAAAAAGGTATAATTTCTATATTAAAATTCGATATAAGTTCAGTATCTTTTTGTGCAGATTGCTTGTTATATTATCTGTAGTAACAATCTCACTACATAGCTAATAAAAATTATTCTCGGGCGACTTTTGACCTTTAACCCACTTTCTTTTTAGCTAATTTATTGTTACATTGTAGACATAAAACATACAAGTAAATAGATTATGATTGCCACATGTAAAACAATTTAAAGATGAATAATAAGAGTGTACTAACTTGATACAGGTGCTTCAAGTCCATTGTATCTCTAATCACAGGATCAACAATGCTAGGAAGCTTTGATCTGTCCGTTAGCTGAGGTATTGCCTATTCATCAAATGCATTTTTATTTTAACTTTTGATTAAAGAACTTGATTTAAATAGCAAGTTAAAGTGATATATGATTGATTATCTTGCATACCCATGTAACGATAGATTGGCATTGAGAAGGTGACATTTTCTCCACCGGTTTTCTTCCAATCAAAAGTTCCAAAAGTACAACTCCAAACGCATACACATCACTTTTATCTGTAAGCTTACCTGTAAAAGATTCACCGTCTTATATCTATAAAAACAAAGAAAATTACTAGCATAAAAAGGAAATGTTGCATACCATCCAAGAGGTACTCTGGAGCTACATAACCTAATGTTCCTGAAAGCTTTATGTTGTTCTTGCCATGAATTCCATCCGTAATTGCGAGACCGAAATCAGAAAGCTGATATCAAGCAAAACATTATTTCGTTATTTGTCATCGTCTGGTTCCATTTGGGTTAAGTTTCTATTTCTTAGGGGTCAAACAAGTTCAATAACCATAAATAGCTTAAAGGGAAATGAGACAAATGGGTCTGTGAATCTTAAATTTTCCCAAAAGTGTATATTTTTTAATACAAAACCTCCAAAATCATCGTATTCAAAAAATTAAATGAGTATAAAAACGATACAATTTTTGTAAACATATTTGACACGCTAATCCGCTTAATCCATTTTGTCACCTTTGGTGAAGAATCTTGGTATTTTTCTAAGCATGTTCATCAATGCTAAGAACTAGCAATCTTACCTTGGCATTGAAATTGGAACCTAGAAGAATGTTAGAAGATTTCAGATCTCTATGAATCACAGGCGGGGTACAACGCTCATGAAGATACTCTAGTCCTCTATATCCAAAACATACAAAATACCCACATCATTAATCATCAAAAAATCAACATGATCAAACAATATAAAGATTAGAGTTGGCAATTTCAATTCATTTACTTATGAATAGGTTGATTTTGGTTGTGCTTTATCACAAACAGGCGAAATAACGGTCAAATGGGCCGAAGGGTGTGACCGTCTGAGTCACCCAAGTCTATTTTTAGTGAATGCATGATACAACTTCCTGAATAGTTTTAGATTATTAATGTAGGATATTGTTTTCGTCTCATAATTTATGCATCAAATAGTAATAAGTAAGTTTAGAAAGGGGGTGGGGGGTTCTAACGGGTCAACCCAACTCACCTATACTAATAACGACCCATTGCCTAATTCGACCAACCCACCCGGCCAGATTGCCACTTTTGATAAAGATTTAAAGATTGATAAAGAGATCATAATACCTGGCAATATCAAGTGCTATTTTCATGCGGTGCTGCCAACTTAAACCAGTTCCATGAGACGGCCCTTCATAATATCAAAAACAAGTATCACAAAAGGTTATCTATAAGCAATCCTTTTTGTTCTTCAAATTTATAACTTTCTTTCAGAAGTGATAAGTAATTTACCATGCAATTGGGATTCTAAAGAACCGTTAAGCATCATCTCATACACCAAAAACCTGGTCTCCCCATGAATGCAATAACCCAAAAGATTAACAATGTTCTGATGCTGAATTCTGCTTAAACAGTTTATCTCATTCTGCAAACATAACTCATAAATTGGTAACAAATCCATAGAAGTACTCTTTTCAAACTTCAAATTTTTTTTACCTCAAATGCTCTTTGGGCATCTGGTCCTCCAACATGGATTCTTTTCACAGCTGCAAGGAAATGATCATTGAAACAAGCTTTGTACACACTCCCAAATGAACCTTGACCGATGATATTGTCTTCATGGAAATTGTTTGTGGCCGAAACTAACCATTCATATTCGATAACTGTCACTGAACCCTTTTTACCAGTCATTCTCAAAGGGTTAAATTTGTCCAAAATTGGACCCAATGACAACCCTTTTGAAGCAGCATCTATGAGTATGCAAAACATAAAGTTGATCAATGATAAAGTGTTCATAATGTCAGTAAACGAAATAATATTAAAATAATAATAATAATGTATTCGGAGGCCACCAAGTATTCAACATTTTTCATTTTCATTTAGGTCAGCCGTTTATTAAAACTACTTTATACGGCATTAGATCGTTTGTTCAGTTTTATTTATACCAAATTTGGTCAAAAAACATTTCTAGTGACTGAAATGCCTATAGAAACTTAGAAAAAACAAAACAAGATTTAGTTGGGTGATGTTACAAGTGGCCCTCAATATACATGATCACATTAAAGCAAATACCTTGGCTTTGTTGGGCATTTGAAGCATTGGAGTTTTTGGATTTTTTAAACCTAAAGATCCATAAACATGATAATAATAGCAAAATTGCAGCAAGTAGAGTTGAAGAAACAATGAGTGCTACAAGGATCTTCTTGTTCAAATCTTGATGGTGAACTACTCTGATTTCCGATACTCCTGTGTTTAGCAGTGAACTTTGATCAATATATGTAAAGCAAAAAGACCATAATTACTCGGAGTGATTTCATCAAACAGATGAACTGCGTTAAACTAGGAACTGAAAGATTGACGAATGACCCATTTAAATTTCGTTCTAAATTGTAAAAAAAATGCATGTGGGTAGAAAATCGTAGATGAATGTTGATACAAGAACATGAAAAAAATGAAAGATTTTGTGTAATTACCTGGAGAAAGAGCTGGGTTTCGAGTTGGTATTTGAGAAAAAGGAGGTTTTTTCTGAGTGGGAAGAACAGGGTCAGCCATGGAGGAAAGAGGTGGGTCAGTGATTAAAGCATGAATAGGGAGTGCAAAAGAGCATAAAACCAAAATGGGTATCATGAAAAGAAGATTTATGTCCATTTTTATGCTTAAAAGAGAGGGGGAGACCAGAAATTCCCAAAATTTATGTGTTTTGTTTTGTCTTTGATTGTTTCATTCATGCTTTCAATTTTCAATTTTGAAATGTTAAAATCCCATCTCTCTCTCTCTCTCTCTCTCACACACGCACGCATTAAATACACTATTGTTTTATACATTGTTACAAAGAAAATATTAAATGAAAACATGGATAATGTTATGAGTTACGCTTTTCCTACATACTTTACAAACTTGTATTTTTATATACAAAACAATAAAAGTATTCCAATATATATATATATAATATTTACAAAACAATAGAAAATGTGAAAATATAAAAACTGGCATCGACATGTAAAATTTTGAAATAATGTTAAAAAAAACTTAAAATATTGAAATAAAAAAGTTTAGCAAGACAAGTTAATTCTCTAAATTAAGATACAAATTTGGGTCATCAAATGCGGAGTAAATTAAGAATCTAGTATTCTATCATATTTTTTCTAGATTTGATCCCTTCTGCTTAAGTTTTTACTATGTTGTTCCGTCCATATAAAATGATTAAACCACCATTTTTTATTCTTAACTATCATTTTTTTAAATCTTAAACATTTATATTTTTTTACATAAATATTTAACAAATATTATTATAAACTTAAACAGCATATACATTCACCCCACACACAACTTGTCTCCTATCTCTATACCACCACCGAATTCCGACGACCTTGCCGCCACCTCCACAATGACTCCAACCTAATCAATTTAGGCCTAACCGATTAACTTCGATGTCACCACAACACTCTAGCCTAATTGAATGGGCTAGACCATGCATCTTGTCACACTTAATCACCTCACGGTTTTTGTTTAAACTTTCTCATATATATATATATATATATATATTTAGAGTGAGACGTATAAAAAAAAGGAGGGGGCATGCAAAAAGTGAGGGAAAAGCAATGACTACTTTACGAAGGAAAAAGGGTGGAAATGCAGCGCCAGCTAACAATCATGTGGCGGTTATTAAGAGACTTTGCAATTGATTTACAAATAACTACAATCACGTACTACTTCCTCCAATCACTGCCTTCACTTTTGTTTTTTTTAATATGACCCGTCCGGAAGTCGATAGCGGGAGCTGTAAGATTTATATTTTATTTATATATATGTTTGGTAAAATAACTGGTAACTTGAGCCGGATATTGTAAAATAATAAAAAAGAATTTAATAAAAAAATAAGAGAAATTGTAAAACAATTAAAAAGGGTATTTACGAAAATTTATATATAAAAAGCTTTCAACTGGTTTTAAAAGTTACTTTAAGAAACTTTTTACTTTGAAGCGTTTTGTTTTAAAAAAATTTAGTTATTCTATCCGAACAAGAATTGCAGTTTTTTCTTTCAAAATAAAAAACTGTCAGATCTAAAAAACTATATACTGAACACATCCTTTTTACTGTATAAAAAAATGATAAAATTCTTGTAAAAGTAAAAATGTTATATTTTGTTTATATATGAATATTAATTAATTGTCGGGTATAAATAAGGTTTCTTTAATATTAGAAGGCGATTTGTATGGCTCTAGCTAGTCTACAACTAGCATTATGTCTTGTACGATATAAAATTGTTACATATTCTTGTTGTTAGGAATTTTAATTTATGGCACTATACGAACTTAGACAAAAACATATATGATAGAGTTGGATCTAAACGAGTTGACATGTAATACCTGTACGTTTATAACGAACTTAATCGGATCCGTTTAGATAAATGGATTATATATTCATGTCCTAAATACATGGATCAAATGTATCCGGGTCAAAATTGAGTTTTCTATACTACATACTAACTAAAGAAGTTGTGAGGACTTTTTTTCTTTTTTCTTGAACAGCGAGTAGAACACACAAACACTCGAAACGTACTCGGCTACTAAACTACAATTTTATTTATAGCAGGACTAGAACCCATAATAATGTGATCTTTTTATCACCTTAATATTGCTTAGCTAAAAGTGCTTTGATGTTAAAGGGTTTTTTTGAGATACCATACAACTATCCAAAACCAAACCCGGTTGGCATTTAAAGTTGTATGCTATGTTGTTTTGGGGTTTATAGCCTCCGTTAAGCCCATTAATTCGAGGCTTCAAATAAACCACCTCTTTATTAGCCAAGGCTCTATCATATATATGATGGGGCCCACCGGATAATATTCGTAATGAAGACATGTTTTCCATTCGTTTATCGTATTGCGCTTTGTTGGGTTGTTGTAGGAAAACATACATACATACATATACATACATATATACATACATATATATATATACATACTAATTAATATGTGTGTGTGAAAGTTTATCCATTTAACGGATACTCAATCCTAAAGAGTTACTACACGTACTGTTTTCTTTTAACTTAGAGTAGTGGGAGTGGTTACCTTCCACCACAAAGCCCACCACATAGACCGTAGTGGTCATTCCATACCATAATAAATTACAGGACTCGCCTAATATTCACTAACAATAAAAAACGTAATAAATGAAAAACAAAAAGAAAAAAAGGAAGTTAGATTGTGAGAGGGATGAAAAGAGGCGGCCCTACACAGACTCACCCCATCTCCACTGCTTGTGTGGTTCTTGCCGGCCACTCCAAAGACCGAACATGTCGCCATGGAGTGGCGACACCTTCGACCACGGACCACGGCGCCAACCATCCTTTTCCACGCCAAAATCACCGTTCACATTGCACACTCTTAGGTGCTCTAACATGAGGCTTTAGTAATGCCTCATAATTGTGATATTTAACGTAAATTTAGTCAAAGAGAAGTGAGTATTGTCTTACTTATATATATATGATCTGATGTACGTGTAAACATAATATATTGATATTCTGTACGATTGATTTTCAGTCGATTCAACATTATTATTTTATTAATCCATTTAATTTAATACGATTTGAATAATACATATTAAATTAAATAAATAAATAAATAAAAATTAATTGTATGTATTGACTGCCTAGGCAGCCAAGGGAGGCATGCATGACATGGCTGCAACCACCATGTTTCAGCTTTTGAGTAATTGTTTCCTTTTAACTTTATCCTTTAGATGCAGGCAGGCACCTTTCCATTTATACCCATATATACCTATGTATTCATGGGTAACTTTGCCATTTAACTTTTTTCTTTTTTTTTTATTTTTCTGAAATCACGTGTCTATTAGAACATACTAACCGAGTGGTAGCAATCTTCATATCTTACTATACTCCGTTATATTCTCAAATTAGTTTTTTCCTCTTATAACTCATCAGTCTCGTAATAATTACTTTCACCACCCCCAACCTACCACTTCCTACGGTCCATTGTAGTTACACCCCCAAGTGGCCAAGTGGTAAGTCTCACCCCTCCCATCGGACCCATCCTACACCCACTCGGCCACTCCTCATAACCTTAAGTTGTTCTTTTTGTTAACCAAGTTATCTAAACACTACGTTATAGATTATTAGAGATGTTTATTGATGATTAATCCAATTCATATATAATTAATTATAAAAATTGTATCTCATACACGTTCTTATTCTATAGGATAAACGGTTACTAATTAACCATCAAGTTGACAACTATATCTACGAGTATCATAATGGCATATCATTTGTTTTTTGTATTGCTTCGGTTATAAACATGATCGATCTTGTGGTCCACTTCAATCAGCAAAATTTTGTTTTTTTATTTCTGGTTGTATATATATTTCATTAGTCGACATATATATATATATATGTTTGTTCATTAATTAGTTGATCGAAAGGAATTTATATGACGAAGCTTAATTATTAATTAAGAAAATTCATAATTAATTATTCATTTCTATTTTGAACGTGTTGTCATTTTAAAGGCACGATATAACAACGTCAAAAGATTGTGTAGGTGACTAAAAGCTTTTCATGACTACTTGTAAGATTCATGACTACTTGTAAGATACCGTTATATTCGAGAGTAGGTCAAATTACATTGTATTTTTCTTTTGTTGGTGGTACGGTTTCATATTTTGAAACCTCACCTCCTTGTAATGGAAAGTTTGTTCTACTAGGTAACCTGAATGAAATTTAAATCAATTATATTCATTCGAATTTCATGAAACAAACTAGACCTTAGTTCAATACAATACTAGTATTTGCCTGAAAAAAAGCTTTTCATGACTACTCAATCAAACAAGCCAAATGGAAGGAGCTGCCTTTCCAAAACAATTATAATACTACGTACTTACAAAAAAAAAAAAAAAACTCGATCATTAGTTTAATTAACACATAATTTACTACTCACTCATATTCTTTGGTCTAGAAAGATTGGTAATTAGAAGTAGCATAAAGATAAAGAAGGCATTTCGATCGATTAAAAGCTACACGTAACAATATGATCGAAAAGGAAAAAAAGAAAAAAAGTTAAGGGGTAGCACAAATTTATATGGGTTTTGCATTATTAACATGTATACTTGTAATATTAAAATTTAGTGTAACCAACAAAAAGAATTTTGGGAATGTCACATGCAATCATATGAATTTTCCACCTACGATAAGTCTTTATTAGATGTTTAATTTTACTATCATTTTGCATCTTTTGCCGGAACACTATCCTATTTATTTAAAAAAAATTGAGTTACTTATTATTTACGTAGGTACCGTGGAGCCGCCGTCCATTTTCTCAAAAAGAACTACGTGATATCGTTACTATATGGCACCGAATGTGTCAAATTTGATCACGTAAGGTAAAGTAAAACTTT
>JAUEJL010061609.1:0-18335 GCA_032274825.1 Drosophyllum lusitanicum | reverse complement strand
CGTAGCTTATCAGATACTATTTTTAAAATGTTTTGCAGGTTTTAGCAAAGGCAAGGGCAAAGCTTCGGTTTGACTACTTTTTGATAAACTCTTTGAAATTAACGCCTGGTTTGTAAACATCAAGTTTTTTGTACTAAACTTGTGACAGTATTTACGTGCGTATCTTTTGATACATCGGGATTTAAAACAAGTATTGCTTCCGCTTTTATGTCAAACTTTCAGATGCGGACACTTATATGTGTTTGATCTTAATATTTCAAATTTTGGAATTTGGGGCGTTACAGTCAACTATCCAAAAACAAACGATTGCCATTTTATGATTCAAATTCGGTTACTTTTGCACCATTTGACATTATTCACTGTGATCTTTGGACATCACCCATTCAAAGTAAAACCGGATATAAGTATTACATGGTGCTCATTGATAATTTCACTTAATATGTTTGGGTTTATCCTCTTAAATATAAATCCGAAACATTTACAAACTTCACCAAATTTCATCAGCTCATCCTAACTCAATTTAATAGAAAAATAAAATCTTTCCAATGTGATTTAGGGGGGAAGTTTGACAACAATGATTTCAAAACCTTTGCCAACACACACGGGCTTGTTTTCTGGTTTTCTTGCCCTTAAACGTCTCCACAAAATGGCAAAGCTCAGCGCATGATTAGACGTCTAAATGATATCATTCGCGCCCTCCTCACTCATGCCCATCTTCCTCCCTCATTTTGGGTGGAGGCTTTACACACCGCCACCTACCTCCATAATATATTGCCCACCAAACGTCTTACGTTCTACACACCCACTTTCGCACTTTACCTCCGTCACCCAACCTACGATCACTTACGTGTTTTCGGGTGCGCCTGTTACTCTAACCCATCTGCCACACAACCACATAAGCTCCATAACCGTTCCCTCCACTGCGTTTTCCTCGGTTATCCCAACAACTTCCGGGGCTACCGGGGCTATGATCCATCCACCGGCAAAGTCCTTCTCTCCCGCCATGTCATTTTTTACAAACACTCATTCTCTTTTACATACCCTCAACCCCCCGCCTCTTACCGGTTCCTCGATGACGACCTCCCTCCATCTTTACTTGACATCCCATCATCTACCACGAAACCCACCTCGCCACCCGCCACCCCAGCTGACGCCTCTCCTACACGGCTACACTCGCCTCTCCTACGATGCCCTCCTCCTACACCAGCCACCCCACCTACACCGCCCTCACCTCCCACGCCCCCTCCTACAACCACAAACAATCACCCCATGACAACCCGATCCAAACACGGCATCTCTAAACCGCAACACCGTCTTAACCTTCATACCACCTCCACTCCTCCTATTTCACCTGTTCCCACATCCTACAAACAAGCTATGTCGGATTCTAATTGGTTACTAGCCATGAAAACTGAATTAGTGCTTTAAAAGAAAATGATACATGGGAGCTAGTACCTCGCCCATGTGACCGTCCCATTATAGATGCATGTGGCTTTTTCGTCATAAATTTCATGCAGATGGTCCTTTACAGAGGTATAAAGCTCGCTTGGTGGTTAATGGTAAGTCCCAAACAGTCGGCATTGACTGTGATGATACATTCAGTCCGGTCGTCAAACCGGCAACAGTTCGGACGGTTCTTAGCCTTGCAGTTTCCAGATCATGGCCAATCCACCAGTTAGATGTTAACAATGCGTTTCTACATGGGGATCTCCAGGAAACAGTCTACATGCATCAAACACCGGGCTTCGTTGATCGAAATGCACCACACCATGTTTGTCGTTTAAAGAAGTCCTTATATGGCCTCTAACAGGCACCGCGGGCATGGTATAATTGGTTCTCATCTTATATCACTAGTAATGGTTTTCGCAGTAGTGCATGTGACAATTCTCTATTTATTTATCGTCATGGGACTCAAACAACTTATTTACTTCTTTATGTCGACGATATTATTCTTACCGCCTCCGACTCGAAGTTATTAAATTCTATTATTGCAACCCTATCAAGGGAATTTGCAATGTCGGATCTTGGGACTCTACATCATTTTTTGGGCATCACAGTTAAACATGAGAACCACGGACTTTTTTTGTCACAATCACAATTTGCTCGAGAGATCCTTCTTCGCGCATCCATGACCTCGTGCAACCCATGCACTACTCCTGTTGACACATCTTCTAAACTTAGTGCAACTCAGGAGGACTTAATTGCGGATGGCACTTTATACCATAGTTTGGTACGGGCTCTTCAATATCTTACATTTACACGGCCAAACATTTCATATGCACTTCAACAGGTCTATCTTTTCATGCATGCTCCTCGAGAGCCCCACTTTACTTTCATGAAGCGGATACTTTGGTACATTAAAGGAACTCTCGATAATGGCATTCGCATCACATCGTCCCCCAATCACACTCTCACTGCTTATTCAGATGCCGATTGGGGGGGGGTGTTGTCCTGATTCACTGCGCTCCACATCCGGCTATTATCTTGGAGATAACTTAGTCTCCTGGTCTTCTAAACATCAACATACCATATCTCGCTCAAGTGCTGAAGCCGAGTACCGCGGAGTTGCTAATGCCGTCGCGGAAGCCAGCTGGTTACGCAACTTGCTGCTTGAATTGCATGTCCCCCTTCGTAAGGCAACAGTCGTCTATTGTGACAATATTTCTTCCGTGTATCTGTCGGAGAACCCAGTCCAACACCAATGGACCAAACACGTTGAGATTGACATCCATTTTGTCCAAGAAAAAGTTCGACTTGGACATATTAGGGTTTTGCATGTACCTGCGGCTCCGATATATATTTTCTTGTATATATTTGATAGGCTTTGTAAATATCTTGTAATTTAGGTAGTTATCCTTAGCCTTAATTATAGGATATTATTGTTGTATCTCTACCCTATTTATAGGGTGTTTATGGTAATGATCATCAAGAAATTCATACCATAAGCACTTTTAGTAAGATCTTCATTAAGCATAAAATTAAAGTATCATCTGTGCATAACAGTAATACCAGAGAAAGTGTGTAGCCAAATCTACGTATCTTGGTCCAAACCAAACCCTTTTGTTGGGAACCATATGTGTGAGCTGAGTTGCATGTGCTTATGTTACCTTTGTCTGAGTTATATGTGCTTTTTTCTGGGCACCATGCCACCATATATGTGATCATTGGCCTTGCTTTAAATCTGTTAGTTTTTCCTGCTAGTGAACAATCACATTCAGGGAACATATTATTATATACATAATACACTATAGCTGATTCGCGTAATCTACATGTTTAGGAATGACTAACGTGAAATGCCACGAGAAGTTCAAGCGCTGCATAAAAAAAGTTCAGAAATCGGGCAAGCCTGGGTTTTCTACCAATTGCCCCTATGACACTGCAGTGCCTACAATGCAACAGGGTATGGACATGGCCATCTTATTTAGCCAGTTTGGTAATTCTAAGTTTGAACTATAATTGGCTAGTGTTCTGATTGCTCAAGATTAGACATGAAATCCTTACACCGTGACCTCCTACTGCCTCTCCACATCTTTTTTCTTTTTTTCTTTCTTTTTTCTTTCTTTCTTTATTTTTTTTTTTGTTAAAGGTTAACCCAGAAATTCAATTTTGCAACCAGAGTTCACATTTCATCAATATTGAATATCATTGATCTTTTGTATTTTGATGGCTCAATAAGTTAGGTTGCAGTTAAGCTTAAGTTAGGTTGGGGATGGATTGTCCATCCATATATTTAAGTTGGGTTTGGTTTCTCTAAATTTGGGTTTCGAAATAATGTGGGTGCTGATAAGTAGTTAATAGCGGATAATTGTTCTATCTATTTTGATCATACGAGTCATTTAAATGTTATTTTAATAGAAATCTTTTTCATTTAATAAGAAGGACTAAATAGTAATTTCAAGTTTTTTAGACATTGAACCAAATGTTTTACAAATAAACATTTATCCAATGACTGTTGTCCCATTACTACCAGCAGGTTGTGGGTTTAACAGTTGTGTGTATTTAGGCATTTTAGACTTTTGACAAATATATATATATATAATTTGACGGGTATTAATAAGATTAAACAGCAGTCATTTGTTATGACAAGCCCTGTTTGCTAGCTATTATTTTGAAATAGAAGTGTTTAATTATGAATGTGGTTCCTAAAATGTGTTTTTATAAAGATTAATGGATAGAATCATAACTGTTAAGAGAAATAAAAAATATATATATGATATATTCCCTTTCTTAAATAATAATACATGTAATTTTCTCTTCATAATAATAAAAAAATGTTTGACTGGCGATTATAAAAGATCGAAAAATGTAAAGCTAAAATCAATACTGCTAGTGTTTTGTAACGATCAGCAAGAATAAATATGTGGATTCGAATAGAAAATTTTGTACTTCCTCCGTCCTATCAGAGTTATGAATTTGAGAAAACCAATGTCATTCACTATCTAGTAATAATGATTATAAATAAGTATACTAGTTTTGATTTAGAGTACAAAAAGAGGAAGCTCATGTGAAAACTGAGAACTAGTTTACTCTCTTCATCTTGAAAAGGCAAATTACATTAACGTTTAATGAATTTTCACTTACTTATTGATCTCCATGAACAAATGTTCGCGTTTTACAGTTTTGGATACTTATAAATTGATGGGACGTCCTAGCCCGCAATCTTCAACCCCGTATACATGACGTGTATGACCTTGCCTTTCCGTCAATTGGGAAATCCCCAAATAAACATAAGGTTCAATTAAACATCCAATCTTTGACACCCTTCTACTCACTACTTCAGCCTCAATATTTTCCCCATACAAAGTGCTAGTATTTTTATGTTTAATGTTAGTGAGACATTAGCTTAAGACACTTTTCATGTTTCTTATGTTCAAGAAGGGGATCGATCTACATACCATGTTGTGCATGAGTTCTTATTTTGGTCAGGTCACAAGGATTTTGGTCAGTTCACAAGATCTAGTAGTGATCAAATGGTGAGAACTCTACATAGAGCAAAAACTATAATTGGAAATTTTCAGTCCTTAATTAATTTAATAAGGCACTACAAAGTGTGTTACCTATTTAGGTAAGAGTAAATTACCTATATCAATACTTTTAAAAATATAAGATGCTACTTAATGGACTTTTAACCTAATTATATAACAAAGAAATCATGCTAGCGTGTGGTTGCTTTTGTTTTTTCTTAATACATTTTATTTACACTTTTTGTGTTTATTCTTAATATTATATTAAAGAGAAAGTTATATGCACATAGAAGCATTTGCTTGTTTATACACCACAAACACTCAAATACGTATATGACGAAATGACTAGGATATCCTCATTTAAAATGTTTGTGTGCATGAAAGCGTCTAAGATGAATGCTACGAGAAGCATATATCTCACCCCTTATATTAAAGCAATTAATTTTATACATTATATGTTTTTATTTTATAATTTTAACATATAATATTCGTTGTAGAGACATGATCAAGGAAGAACAAATCTGAACCCTTGAAATATTGATCTAAAGACTAAAAAAATATGATGCATCTACTATATTTATTACTTTTTTCATCCATTTTTTAATTTTTATGTTACTGCGAATTAAAAATAAAGGTAATTTTATCAATTTTCTTGATATTTCTAACCATAATTCGTGTACTCTGCTAGAAGGATGTTCTTCCTAAAATATTATTCATTCATTGTATATATAAATATGTATGTGACCGTTTTATTCTAATCTGCATTACGATATAGTTTTTATCATAGAACAATATATATATATATATATATATATATATATATCTAAAAATTGTATATTCTAATCGGAATAGAAAATTAGAAAGTAAGTTTCATAATTATTTCATTGAAGTTGTTAAGTTTTAATAATTACGAAAAATTTCATAAACTGTAAGTTAATAATATGTGATTTTTACTTTCTTAAAATAAATTGAATGGTTTTTATCTATTTAACAACACTCAGATTTGGTTACCAAAATATCATTAAAAATTGAATAATCTTCTATTTATTACTAACTTAAATAAAACTTATTAGACAATCTTAGCAATCGATTTAGATAAAATTTAAATCTAAACTATCCATTTTAATAAATATTAGACAATCTTAGCAATCAATTTAGATAAAATTTAAATCTAAACTATCCATTTTAATAAAAATTAAAATCTAATTTTGACTTTTATTAATTCAGTTTTGATTTTAATTTAAATCAAAATTATTAAAGAGTATTTGATATATGAATTTTTTAAACCTTAAAATATTGTTTTTGACTTTTTATCCATCATGATTTACAAATATCATATTTCACCAAGTTTTTAATTTTATCATTTTAAATTAAATATTTTACAATTATTTAAAAAAAAATTAGTTATAATCAATAAATACTTAAACTTATTGTCTATAACTATAATGGTAATGATTGATGACTTCTACAACTGCTATAAATTTTAACACCGGGTGTCGTCAACTTTTAAAATTCTAATCTCTTTTATGTTTTATAATTATTTAATATTTTTTTACTAATATTTAATATTTATTATTTTTTAAAACTAACTCGTGGATTACACAAACTTTTTAATTTAATTTTTTTATAAAAAGTTAACCAGATACGCGTAAGAACTAAGTAGTGATTGCATCAACTGATTTGATTTCACCGAAGCCAGCCTGTTGTTTAAAACGCAAAGCCGTACACCGTTAACCGACACGAGCGGGTCGGTTTCTTGGAAGTGGAAGTCTTGGTCCGTTTCTTCCATCCAGATATATATATATATATATATATATATATATATATATCTTTTCAACTCAAACTTCGACGAAGGATCCGATTCTTTCATACTAAGAAATTATTATTAATTCCATTGAATTTCCCCATTTTCGATTCATATCCCGTGGAATCGTCTTCCATATCCATTCCTTTCTTGGTTTCCTTCAGTTTACAACAAGACAAACCCTAATTTTCTTAATTTTTTTTTATTTTACTATACACATAATCGATCCATCAGTTCAACCACATATCTCCAGCAATGCTTCACAAGAGGTTCAAGCCTGCTAAATGGTAAAGATTTTTATATACAAAATTTATGGGAATTACTTATGTGGAAGAATTTGTTTGTGTGGGTATTTACTTTTAACTGATTTGTTGTTTGATTTGATTGACACAGTAAAACGTCGTTGAAACTAGCTACGTCTCGGATTAAGTTGATGAGAAATAAGAAGGGGGTACAGATTAATCAGATGAAGAGGGATTTGGCTCAATTGCTTGAGACAGGCCAGTACCGTACTGCACGAATTCGGGTATGTGAATCTGATTTACCTGAATGTGATTGCTGATTTGGATGCTAACGAACGTTTACGTGATTAGTTTCTGCTGGAAACAAACCGTTGTTGTTTGAAAACTGTAAAAATAAAAAGAACATGATATAACAATCAAAGCCTATTGTGGAGAAAAGTTTGAAACCTTTTTTTTCATCTTTTAGCATTTTCATATGTAGTATTTCTGTGATTATATGCATTTTGTTGTATATTGTATGGTAGTACGAATCAGTATGTTGTAGCCTTTGAGCGTAGTGGATTATATGTTTTAGCATGGTGATGCCTTGGTTTTCTTGCAGTTGAGCTTTCAGTGTGAGAAGTGTTTCTTTATGGATTGCTAACTGATTCCAGTCCTTGTTTGCCTTGCTGCTTCTTTGAACTTTGTGTGTCAATCTTTTTTATGCTGCTGTTTGATATTCATTAAAGTTAGGCAATCACCAATGTGAAGTTATGTTTATGATCCAATATATACAACAATAGATGTGAAGAACAATTATAACAGTCCATAATGCATGTATCAGATAATGGTCGTATCTGAAGTCTGATCATGATTCATTTATTAGTACAATAACATTAGAAAGTTCCTCTGTATTATGCCTTGTCCTATCATGCTTTCTTAATGATCCATGTTTATTTTGCCTTGTGAGGAACCAGCATTTTTAGCCTTGTATATTGGTTATAATTCTCTACAGCTCATCTTGTTATTGCCACTATACCATCATGTTCATTCTTATATGGACATTAGTAAATTTACTGTTTACTAGGAGTTGAACCTCGAGTAAGTGACTTTTAGACTTTTTTTTATCTTACTAGCTTGTAATTTTGGCACTTGACCCTTTACTTGGTCATTGAATTTATTGATAATTATTTCATGTGCATGTTTTAGTGATGATGTGTATTGATTTCATATAACTTGGATTCCTGTAATTTCAATTATTTTTTATATTTTTTCAGGTTGAACATGTAATTCGTGAAGAGAAGATGGTGGCGGCATATGATTTGATTGAGATATACTGTGAACTTATTGTTGCACGCTTAGCCATTATTGAATCCCAAAAGTAAGCTAACATATTTATTCCTCTATTATATACAGCTCAATGTTTCTCTTTATCTGCATTGATTATTGGTGGAACTTTTGTAGAACTTGCCCCATTGACCTGAAGGAAGCAGTCACAAGTGTGATATTTGCAGCTCCTAGATGTTCTGACATATCGGAACTCTCTGATATCCGAAAACAATTTACTGCAAAATATGGAAAAGATTTTGTTTCTGCAGCTATCGAGTTACGTCCTGACTGTGGTGTAAGCCGTATGGTAAGTTGGCTCATGCCTACCCTTTTTTTAATGGCAAGGCCTACCCGGATACTGTAATCGAATTGCATTTCTTGAGCACAATATTCACCAGATTTGTTGTAATGGCCTGTTTTCAGCTGGTTGAGAAATTATCTGCAGTAGCTCCTGACTTGCAGACAAAAATTAAAGTATTAAGTGATGTGGCAAAAGATCACAACATTGAATGGGATCCAACCACATTTGAGGAGAAAGAGTCAAAGCCTCCAAGTGACTTGTTGGTGAGATGTGCTTTTTGATAACATGACTTTGTTATTTCTTACTGATTGTTAGTTTCAGTGTATTAAAAGAAAATATCCGACTTGATTAATTTGAGCAGAATGGACCGCCTAATTTTGAGAAGGCCAGCGTGGCAAATGCTGATCCTCCAACGATTCAACCTTCAAATAGCAGTGGTGTGCATAGCCATGAAGAGAAGCATGGCGCACCACCTTTTGACTTCTCTGAGCAGAACAGAAAGTACACACTGGGTACTCAGAGAACAACTTTTACTGATAATAATGGTGAAACATCATCTGCTGCCACTCATGCTGATATACGGTCTTCAGGTATAGTTATTTAATTATTGTTCATGGTATTATTCTCCATCATTGAATTTTTTTCATGTTAATGATTAGTCTTATTTGTCACTCTAATCAGGAATTACTTCTGAGAGGATGGAAACAAGGCAGAACTGGAACATGGAATTCAAAGATGCTACTTCTGCAGCACAAGCAGCAGCTGAGTCTGCAGAACGAGCAGCTATAGCTGCCCGAGCTGCTGCCCAATTCTCAAGTCATGAAAAGATGGCAAATCACCGTCCAACTGGACCACACCTGTCTAACATTAGAGACAATAATCCTCGTCTTTCTGCAACTTCAGGATCTGTTGGTGAAGGTCATTCTAAAGATTCATATGAAAGCTCCTCGCATGACAGAAAACCTAAGATAACGAGTCAGCACATTGATGGAAATGATCATGCTGTTGCTTCGCAAAAACCTACTGAGATATATGATGGGCCTATTCATGGCAGTAATACAGGATACAGTGGACCAACATCGTTTAGATTCAATAATGATTCAATTGAGGATGAGAAATTAGAAAATACATTCCACACGACAGATGGGTATTTTGAGGAATCCTTGCATGAAGTTCAAGAAGGTTCTTCCTCCCCTGAAAGAGAATCTAGAAGTGAGTTAGGGAGTGAACAGAAAGAAAGTTTTGAAACTGAAAATATTAACTTCTTTGCAGAAGAAACTACTAAAAAGCAACCAAGTATTCGTTCCACACACTCTCATTCTAGCAATTCGAGTGAAGAATATGATGTTGGTAAAAGAAGGGTTGTTGGGAATCCTTTTGCTATTGTTGATCAAGAAGGAAGCCCCTTCAGAGAAGCCACAAAAGCCAGCTCAAATGTTGATTCTCCGACAGATGACGAAGCCATCTCTGATGTTGATGATGATGATGGTGGTGGTGATGATGGCCCTAAGTTTGATACAGGGTTTGAGTATGATGAATTTTCTGAGGTCACTCATTCTCTAGAGAATGCTCACATATGGAGCCCTAGAAGAAACAAGAATAACACAGTTGACCAATCGAGTTCTCAATCACATCTTTTCTCGGAAAGCATCTCCTTCAGTGAGCCACCTTCAGAAGCAGATGTTCATGTTCCAGCAAATTTCGACCATTCAGATTCTGAAAGTGAACGTGAGCCATCATATGTGGAGCCTTCACAGAAGTTTAACTCGGCAAAATCTCGGATTGAGTTGAATGATTTGGTTGAAGAGGAAGCATCTTTTTATAATCCTGAGGAAAGACCTTATGAGTCGGGGAAACATAATTTAAACATTGAATCATATGATACATTAGAAGATAACAAGAACTCCATGAATGACTTGGAGCTAAACTTTGGTGCATTGACAGGGGGCCTTCGAAACAAAAGTGGTCTTAGGTACCCACCATATACAAAAAGTGCAACAGCCAAGAAATCAACAGAGGAAAGTTCCGTTACAGGAGGCCAAACGTCTCTCCAAAGATTGGATTCAGGAGTGAGCAGAATGGAAGATAAAAAAGCAGATTTTTCTATGTCGATGTCTGATTCAGATGCTGATGAGAAAGCAAGCAAGCAAGCTAACACCACCAGATCACCCACTGATCCATTCTTTAATGATGATGGAACCGACTCTGAGGAGGAGGTTTCGAAACAAGTGATCAGTAGGGTTCGTGTGGCTTCAGGGCTTTCTCGAAGGACAAGAGGATCTCCTTCTGTTTCATATTTAAAGAGTCATGTTGAGCCCGGCCCCAAAAAAGTAGTTCCTAACTTTAGTGAGGAGAAGCAGCCAGGAGATTATTCTGTCTCAAATGAAATTCCTGCCGATCCTCAGTTTTATGCAAGGCGGTTTAAAGAAGAAAATGCTAAACAGATTCATGGATCACAGTTTCCTTTTAGCCCTTCAAGTAAAACAGCAGAAATCGATACCATTGAAACACAACTAAAGCCCCGCAAGCACTCGGCTTACAGCAATGAAAGCCCCCCATCTGAGCCTCGATCGGTGGATCCAAACCAAGGTGTTAAAACAATACCAGAGCCTAATATCCCAACACGTGAACCGAGTCCTCCAAGATTCGCTGTTGAATCAGGTAGAACAAAGACTTCACAATCGTCGGGAGAGAATTTAGTCAAGAAACCAAGTCATGTTCATCCTAAGCTTCCAGAGTATGACTCTCTAGCTGCTCGTCTACAGTCTCTGCGAAATGGTTGCCAGTAAGTACATATATTGTCTTGTGCATATATATTACATGTCACATTCTTAAGCGCTTTTTGACCAATTATTGGGTTTATATATATTGGCTTTGTTTGTGTGTCCTTTGGATATAGAGAATGATCTCTTCTAAACCTTTGTTTACGTGGTTATTATTAATAGGTTTTGAGTCCGTAGAATGTAAATGAAGATATAAAATAAACCAAGAGTTTTCGAGACATTCTGTTTGTTTCTTTTCTTTTGGTCTTGTCTTCCGTGATGCTCATTTGAAGCGAGTAGACCAGAGTTTTGCTAATACATAAATGAATATGCCTGCATTTGACCAGGTAGGTGAATTCATTGTGTTAATTAAATACATGGGTTTACTTCAATTCTTTCCACTCAAACTTGGGATGATTTGGAAGGGTAGAAGAAAAATAATGTTTGTTTGTTTGACCAGAAGAAGGCAATGGAAAAACTTCAAAAGAGCCATCTTCTCATCTATCAAGCCATGGCAGAAACATTGTTGATTGTTTAACAACAAATAAATAACTAAATAGCATCAAAAGATCGGCATAAACTATTGGAATATCAAATTAAAAGAACTTGATCACAATTTTGATATTCAAGCTAAAGAAAAGTGTGCTTGGTTTGAAGGAATTGTGGGATTTGAAATTGACAATGGTTCAACTACCGGCTTTGACTGAAATTGAAGAATCTTTTCAATTCTTTTAGTCTAAGTAAGGAATTTCTAATTGTATCCGATTAGTAAAGGTTTAAGAAATCCTTGAAACAAGAGATTTATCCACTCTTGTTCATTCCTACCATCACAACTATTACCATTACCTTCCGTCACCACCCACCACTACCGCCGCTGCCCTCCACATACCACCGTTGTCACCACCACACTACCCACCTATTACCACTACCTACCACCCCCGCCACCATCACCAGCCCACCACCACCGTTGTTGCCACCAGCAATTGATACGACAGTTGCTTCAACCTTGGATTTAGCTATTTAAGTTACAGATATTCCGTATGATGGCAAAAACAATTCAGAGTTGGCTTATGTAGTCTAAATCATTTTTTTTTGTTTCAATTAGAGTCTGATTTGCAAATAAAAGCAAAACTGATACATATGTTCTAAAGATGTGAAATACTAACCATATGATGTTGAACAAGATACTGAATGATATTTTGAACACCAGATGAAATAAAGTTTGAAGTGAATTCCAGAAAGATTTTGCACTCCACAAACTTTGTATGTAGGGTTCTTCTCTTCCTCCTTGCAATCTTGAGTTACTTGTTAATCTAGCTTCGTATATGAAACCGAATCCCTCAAGATCATAAAAACATCTCACTCGGAAAGGATTCAAAAGAAAAAGATGATTAGATCATTACTCAAAGTCAAGCGAACAATCAAATTCTCTATGGCGCCCTACCATAAAATAGTTGTCAATTAACTGGAAAAAAAAATGTTAAAGAATTCGTTTGCTTTCTCGATAAGTTTTTATGTGTGTTCTTCGGAACATAACACATGCTCCATTATTCTGCTTCTCGATACTGAATTATGCTACCAGTGCTTGTTCTTGAGCATTTCAGTATAAATGCAAATATATTTGGCTCACATGGTAGTTGTAACAGAATTTATTCGACTTTGAAGGCAACAAAGTTCAAAATAATTTCTCAAATCGCACAACAATTCAAGAAAATAAGCAACACAATCCATCCAGTCTGTTGAGAGTGACCGACTTACCGTTTGATTAACAGTTTCAATGGCTTCTAAACTCTTATCAATCAATCATATATTACTATGTGACCCAATAATATGAAAATGTTATATAGCCAAAACAATTGACTCGAGCTTTATAACTACAAATGATTAAGATCCTGCGATGACACAAATACATTAATGCGAGGGGGCATGAATTCAGTCAGTTACAAATACATTAATGTGAGGGGGCAAAAGATATGTAAATTTCATTGTCGTAACTTATAAATACCCAAACCTATTACATATCAAATGCAGCTATTGTTGCTATGGATCCATTCATCCCATGTTCGACCACTCTAAAAAAAATCAAACATTGATCATGAATTAGAATAAGTTGCTGCTAATCACCCAAGCTGACTAGAATCAGCATGTATCAGAACTTGATTTTGGTCCATCCGGTTGCTCTCTCTTTGCAGCAAACGTTTCTGCAACAAGTAATGGGAACGCAATAGTTGCATCGCAGTGCACCTGGACCAAAACAGCCAACATCAATGATCAACATTAGAACCATGATGATAAGAATAAAATACATCATTTCATTGATTCCGAATTTAAATGCATATTGCCTTTTAAGGTCAGAGTAATCACTTCTGTAAAACCACAAATTTTCTCTCTAGTCTTCTACGTTGCAAATTTCCATAACTGAAAATTTCAATTTATTTCCCCTATTCCTCCAATAATATTACCACTAAAAGATAAGAAAGATATAATTGATCTTGGTCCTTAATACTCTTTTATTTTTGTCAATATGGTTTAACAGTCAAACGTTTTGATAACTATGTCAAAACGTAAGAAATGCAGTCTTCAACTTTGACGTCACAGAAGTAGGCAGTTAAAAAATAGAAGTTCAGATGTATAATTGACACATAAATCAAGCATTAAAACAAAATACTGAATGTAGGGCATCAGCTAAATATCTCACATAACATGACAAGAACCAAACACAATGCTATATTGACAAAGGGAGCATTTTAGACTGATAGTTTACCCAAAAAAAAAAACAGCAGTTATCTTGGGACAAACAAAAAATAAAGCATGACAAAATCCATGTATGTACCTTGACAGATTTAGCAGAACCACGTATTTTCCCCCATGAGACAGCTTCATCAGGACGAGCACCAGAATCACTACCATCAAACTCCTGGGCAGTGTTGATAAAAACCGCATAATCTGCACCGTTACGCATCATATTCGCATTGCATATGTGATGTTTTGGCAACCCTCCTCCTAGAATTATCATCCCTGTCTTCCTAGGACTTGCATGCACAGCCTCACTGTTAATCGCCCTGATGTCTGTTTAAAAATTGACCAATATTATTATGATAACAATGATTGTATAATTTGTAAACTTAAAGTTGTTCTTTGCGGATAAATTTGAAGTGGTATTGGTCTATAGTTGATGATCTCTTATTGTATCAGAAATTTCAATTGTTAGAAAACCTATTAGAAGTTTCGGGAACTCCTTTTGTCATTGGTGCCTGCTGTGGTGTATTCGGTTCTATTTAGAGACAGCAATAAGATATCTAAAAGTGAATCTTATACAGAATTTAAGTAAATAAAATTTCATTTGTCAAAAAGAAAAAAAAAAGATTTTATTGACCAAGAAAGTCAAAATGAGAGAAATTGCTCACCTTGTACTACGTCAATAACAAGACCAGGATTGCGAAAGGAATGGAAATATAGCATGTCTCCAAGAGAGCCATCTGTCAATCCAGGACAGAACACAGGAATATTGTTCTACAATAAAAGTAATAGTAAAATCATGCTCAGGCGTAAGCCAATTAAAAAAAAGTACTAGAGGATATAGGAAAACAAATTAAAATGCAGACCGAAAGAAGAAATATCTACTCCCTCTGTAATCTATTAGTTGTCTTGTTTTAACTTCGAATGTTTAACAATTTACTTTTAATTTTATAACTGAAATGAACATATTTGATTTGAGAGGCAGGATCATTGATTATATCGAATGTTACAACGTTCCTTATAAATAACAAAGAATGAGTGTTTGAGCTTTCGAAGGATAAACAGAAGTTACAAATTTGTCAATTATAAGTTGATATTCAAATGAAAGAAGATTGGGGAAAAAATGTAAATCACTTAAAAATAAAAAGAAACATGTGATTACCTTATATGCCCAATAAAGATATGAACTCTCGTTATTAATTTCCTTCCCCAGACGTGCTATTACTTTTGATGGTGTCCATAAAACATGCTGTTGAACACAAGAGGGAAGAAAGTATAAATTTCTATTGCACGACTTGCTCAAAGAAGATAAGGAGCAATTATCCAACCTTCCTCATCAGGGTTCGGCTTTTCAAAAACATGTTAGTGTGATTTAGTTTTATGCAGGATTATTAAGAGTTCATGCTTTTCATCTGAGATCTTGGGTTGTTTTCTTAGTGAGTTTGCATGTTATCTTATAGGGTAAATATGTTTATTTTGATAATCTTAGAAAGCACCTAATATCTCATGCTGGCATAAATTATAAGAGACAACTATTGTTGTTTACTGGTACCGACAGCAGTAGAACTCTAGATTGGGCTTCTGTTTAGTTAGATACTTCATTTATGTTCAGTTTTGAGCTGACGGTGCAAATTCACCATTCAAAGCCATTTATGATGGAAAGGACACAGAATCTTTGCAGTGTTCATAATTGTAAATCATTATCACACTGAAAGCGCATGTAATAATACCTTTGTTTTTTGTTCTTCCAACATTTGGTCAAGAATTGGGATAATCCAATCTTCAAACTTACAGTAGTTATCATTAGGTACCAACAGGTTACCAATACGATTTAGTCCTTTTGAGCGCAATGCAGCACCAGGTAGAGAAAATTCACCTCTGTATGTGTCTGCAAGGCATTTTATGAGATCTTCCTCAATGCCACCAGTTGTCGTAACAATCACTTCAACCTGGATTAGTTAAACATACGTTTTAAACAACCGGTATAATAGCAAAACCAATTTACAGTTTGCTTATGTCTGAAGTCTAAATCATAAATACATTATGCTTTAATTAGCATTTGGTTTTCAAATGCATCAAAATGATACATATGTTCATAGTGATAAGGTTGTGAAATACTAACCATATGATGTTGAAGAAGATACCGAATAATGTCTCGAACACCAGAGGAAATGAGGTTTGAAGTGAACCCCAGGAAGATTTTGCATCTGACAGACTCTCTGTAAGTTGGGTTCTTCTCCTCCTCACTGCAATCTTCAGTTACTTGTTCATGAGAAAGCCTCCAATCTAGCTTTAGCCATCAAATTGAACCACCTCAAAATCATACAAAACAGCTAATTCAAAAACTTTCTATAGAAAAGATATAGTATTTCTTCGCCAAGTGAATAATCAAGTTCGTTATTAACCTATGGATGCACACTATAAATCAGTTCATAATCAACAAAAATGCTAACTTAAATGCCTCCTTGATAAGTTTGTGTGGGTTAGAGAGAGAGAGAGAGGTGAGAGAGCAATGCTTGCTTTTTAGAACTTAGGAGCACGTGCGTATAAATTCGGACACAGGCAGTTCTAGACTTCTCGTTTTTAACTTAAAAGCGAAAAGGTTCTGAAGTATTTCTTTCGACAATCATCATGACTTCAAGAATAGAACAAGGTAAATTATCTAATACGTTGAATCAAGTAGGAGCGAGTCTATGAGGTATTGACTTACCATTTGATTAACGGTTTCAACAGCGTCGCCGAGATTAGAAGCCTGGAAGCCGGTAGAACCTAGGGATTTAAGAATCTGTGAATAATTAACCCCTTGGTTGAAATCATAGCCATGGATTTTAGCACAAGATCCTTCTAAGCTCTCTGATTCCTTGAATACAACTGACCTCAAGTTCTGAATCAACGCTGCTTCTTTCATGGCTTCCCTGTATCATCGAGTTTGAGCGGCTGCTTTCTGACGCTACTAAACCTTATATAAAAACGTTTTTAAATTTTCACTTTTGCTCCGCGTTCAGATGTTGAATTATTGAATGTTGAAACCACATGATCCACGTTTGCGTGGGTTTTACATCCCGTCCTTTATCCGATACTAAAAATAAAAACCGTCGTCGGAGCCCCCACCCGCCCCGATCAATATGGGTAGTGGGGCAAAACGAACGGGTCAAATTGGGGAACGGGTTAGAACGGATTCGGTGGTTGCTTTTTCCCAACGTAAGTAATCTTTTAACGGCATATACATAATTTTACCATGCTTAAAGCAATTATTACTCATGAAAAAAAAGAAATTAAAGCTAACATATTAAGTCAAGTGTAGCATAATTTTTACAAGTCTTATTCATCCCTTAATAAATCTAAACAAAAAGAACAAGAAATTTTGACTTTCAATCAATAGTAAAATAGCGATGTTCCTTAATTTAAAATCTGTTGCAAAATGGGCAAAACGATTACTCAAGCTGTGAATCAATAGCAACAAAGGAACAATTACAGAAATCAAAGCGAGCAATAGAAGCTGTAAATTAAGAACTGAAGCCATGTTTTCATATTCTTCTGAATCTAAAATCCCTCCCAAAAAAAATGCAAAACCTGACTTAATATGTAGCTTTAATTTCTTTCTTTTCATGTTTACAAGCCAGAAATCAAAGCGATTATAAGTTTTACCTCAAGCTGTGAATTAATGGCAACGAATGAACAACCCATAAATCAAAGTGAATCGCTGGAATTTAACAGAGGAAGTAGAAGAGAAGATGATTTCCCTGCTGTAGTGAGCGTCGTAGAGAAGATGGGAAACAGAGGAGGTCGTCGTACTCAATGGCTGTCGACCTTTCGTTGATCGATTCAAGGATTTCAAGGGTTTGGGAAGCAACCATTCAGCGAGAGTCAGAGATGAGGACCCGTATGACCCGTTAGTTTTATTTCAAATTATATTATTTCACCCAATGGACCGTCTAGTTTTGTAGAAAAGCCCAATATGACCCAATATTTTATTATTAAAGTCCAAATAGACTCATTTATTAAGTCTTGGGTCATTATTGCCGGTAGGACCTATGAGGATTTGTCTGGAACAACTTGACGGATCTACTAATAAACCTGACCACTAAACTCGACGAACGAATCATAGTGTAACACCCCACCGCCCCGCAATGCGTGAACGCATCGACCACCCGGCAGCCGACATGGCGATGTCAGGTCTGCAGCCCAATACACCCCAACCCATCTGGTAGTCCT
>JAUEJL010061598.1:0-18343 GCA_032274825.1 Drosophyllum lusitanicum | reverse complement strand
ATCATATGTGATAGAATTACTAAACTCAAGTACAAAAATCTACATATAGCATGACTCTTTTAAGCATATGTTTGGACGATCATCAAAAGTGTTCCGATTGTTCCTTTAAATTCCGAGTTGTTTGAACTGTGAAGCCCTTAACCGTTGAACGTGTGATAATCAAAGAACATGAATCTTTGTATAATAATGAAAGCAACAATTTTGAATCGTATAGGAGAGTAAAAAAAATTAACATGCAACAAACTTAAACTAATAAGGCCAGATATATAGTTTGGTATCCATATTAGTTAATGCATTAGAATCTAATCATATAGTTTGGCACCACTAATAAGTTCAAAAGATTAAGCACTACCATATTCTAGTGTGATAGTTATGCATCATATAGCTTAGAAGTATAACCTGTGGAATCATCCTACTTGAATAGAGTTTTTCAGTATATGCATAAACATGAACACATGTTTAGTTCAATCTTTGAATTGTTTGACTTACCAAAGTAAACTTAAATCTTATACAGAGGGTTAATTTATAAATACTAAATAATCTTAAATTAGGTATTGTAATCAACAAAATCTTTAAATTATCCAAAATAAGTAAGCCAATAATGATTAGGGATAAAGTTAAAAATAGAAAGCATCTAACTTAGATGTCGTTATAAATGCCAGCAATCTTCATTGTTGCTTGATGATGGTGGTGCTGATGATTTTGTGGTAAACTGCCTATCTGCTATAGTGCTATGTATGACATTTAATCAGAACACCAACTCTCTAATTCAACAATACTTGTATTTATATTTAAATCTCAAATATTCCTTTTAAGTTTTCTTACTTGAACATCTCAGATGGCTTTGGCAACCCAATAGAAACTTCCTGAAATTATTTGATGTCATTAAAACACTGTTTATTTAAATAATTTATTTTACTTTTCAGGGTATGAAATAATTGAAATTATATGAACAATAAGTTGGTCTAAAGATCCTCTAAATCAGTAAACTGAAGGCCCAACACTTCAACTTGAGTTAATTAACAGTTAAAAAAAGCTCAGAACCGTAACACCTAATTCCAATCAATTTATATGCAGAGGTTCTTTGGGATACAAAGACCGAACCATATTTCCAATCAAATTATGGTCTTGCTTATCAAGGCCAAAAAAGTAAAACATAGAATATAAGAAGGCATACCTTTGAAACCTATGAATCCATGAAGTTGTGAGAAATTGGGAAGAAAAACAACGATGCAGAAATGAAACTCGTGTAAACTCAGTTTTTTCTCTTAACAACATATGCATTCTTGGTAGAAAATAGTATGCAAATATGAAGTTGGTATGAGGGTGGCCGTTTTAGCTAAACTAATGGGTTTTATTTTTCTCCTTCATTTTCAAAAGAGCAGCGACTAGCTTACGTTAAAAAGCAAGTGCGCAGAAACAAAACATAACTAAACCCTAAATTACAAAAGGATTTAATGTCAATATAAAAAATAATCTAATTTGTGTTCTAGGGAAAATTAATTGGTGATACCTTGAGACGGTGGATAAATTCTTCGTTATGTTTATGAGGAAATCTCTTATCTTGGTCTCTGTGTATTCTTTTGATGAAGAAATTGAATGACCTAATTATCTTTGACTTCCCTTTAGTGCTTAACTTACAAGAGATTGAAGAAACATATGAATTCAAGATAAATGTTAGAAACATTAGATCAAATAGGCCAGAGGAATTAGAAGCAGCATTTGATATGGAATACTTCGTTACCTTTACGGTGGTTGACAGCGGAATTTGATCTTTGTAGTTGTCAAGAACAAATTGAATCGATGTTGTTGAACCTTCATATGCTCAAGAAAAAATCAAAGCACAGAGCAAATGAGGTTGAATAGTATAACTCATGAAAGTGTCGTACATAGGGTTGAATAATCACGAAACCCAAATTTCGATGTACAAATAACAACCGAATCTTGATCTCAGAAAAAATGATGAAACTAAACCATAATCACTTACATGAACTTTGAATGAATGGATGATGATGAAGCAGAACATGGAGGCAATTACAATCGATAACCAGGAAAGAATGGCGAACAACGTATTTGGTAGCCGTAAATGAGAAAGGGAGCGTGTTGTATCAATCAAAATCATGGAGCGGATGAAGGATCCGCGTATTTTTTATAAATGGATCTTGCCCATTATACAGTCAAAATAGTCAAAATTGGTTAAATATGTGTTATGATTGGTTAATCGAAGTTTAATTTATGACTATTTTTAGAAATAAGGTAAGCCTTTTAATAATAGTTATAGATGAAATGAACAGAACTTGATATTAGCATTAAGTTAACACAAACATTCACTTGAACAGTACATGATCAAACTGGAACTACACTCACCTTTAGTTAAGTCTAAACTAATCTTATTCAATCACATCAGAACAACGCTTTACAAAAGACATGATAAAATGACAAATTAAGTAAGTTTTTGTGTTATTTACAATCAAAAGAGAGATGCATGATAAAATCATTAGGACATTTCATCAAACACTTGATAGGCATAATCTATTCTAATCACCACAAATAATAACCAAACTATTTTTGATGAATATAAATATTTCAAATCGAACACTAATATACAACACATTGATATACATAATAGCAAATAACCAAAAAATAGAGTCTTTACATGCATGTATATTAAACAAACAGACTTCATTCACAATAGTCGCAAAGAAGTATATAATAAACCCAATAGCATGTTGCAAGCTTAAAACAGTTTAATACCTAAAAGATTATAGATAAACAAAAGATAACCACAAATTCAATTGAACAGATGGTAATATAGTTGTTATGGCAAGATACTTTAAGACATAAAAAACACAACACAAATTCACCAGATTAATCATTATGGCAAGGTAGTTGTTCATTTGTTAAACACAGAACACACATAACCTGTTTTCATATATATAATATTTACAGAATAAACTAATGGTATAAAACCCAACAATGAAAGTTAATAAAATTTGTGCAAATAAGGTATGCTCATGTATATATGACAGATTAGTTATGAAAACAGTATTGCAATGTGAAAGCTATAAACACATAAAAATTCCAAATGGGACATTATATTGACATCCCATAACTAATTTTTTCAAAAAAATTTGTTAATATGAAAACAATGATATAACACCAATATAGGTTATTCAAACTAAATTTTGCCCACAAATGGAATAACACCAATATAAACCGTTCATAATAATGATATAAACCAATTTACATAATCACAACTGTAATACCTAAAATTGGTTTCAACAAACACAAAAAAAAAAACACTATGTAGAATAAGAAACAAATATAATCAAGAATACGAATATGGTAAAAGCATATTTTGATTACATATTTAAAATTAGTAAATTGTGCACATAAACCAAACTAAATCTTTAACCTTTGTTTAAAATATTCACAGTAAAGATGTAAATAAAAGAAATTTAAAAAGAAACACATAACCTTTGTTCAAAAAGATGACATAAGTAATACATAACCAAACACGCCTAGCCTAATGAAACACAAGTAATGCAAAATCTATAGGTAAAAAATAGCTTTTAAAAGGATTTGGGAGTATACCTATTGCTGTCGACCGGGATGATGTATTAGGGTTTTGAAAGATATGTTGATTTTAGGGTTCTATGATCGTCCCTGTATAATAAGATGAGATTAAAAGAATAAAACACGAATCAATAAGACTAATGGACGGCGTCATTAACACAACCGAAATCGAAACAAAATCAACAACAAAACTAACATAATCAAGTAGAAGATGAATTATGACATTGAATATTGAAGTTTACCTGTCGGAATCGTCAAGAAAAAGAAAAAAAAACCGTAACGCTGATGCTATCAACAGCGCTGTTAAGATGAAATAAATCAAAACAAAATCAAGAAATAAAAAACACAATGAAGAAGATGATGATGAATGAGAGTAAAACCTTAAAGTTACCTGTCTGAATCGGTGAAGAAAGCCGGCGATGAAGGAATCACGAAAGGAGAATCTAGGGTTTCTTTGAGAAGAAAACCGATGAAGAGAACTGATGTTTCAAAATCGATAATGCCTTTTTGTTTAAGTCGGGTCATACGACCCGCGTGTTTTCTTAAACCGGGATAAAATACCCACTTTCAATAATTAGATGGATATTTCTATAACAGGTAGTCAAAATTGCAATTGTGGTCAAAATTGAAAAAATGAAGGATTTCTATTGGTTAATTGAAAATTATTTAAAGAAACTTTCCCAAGAATGGTTTTCTTTTAATATATATATAGATGAGGTTAAGCTTTAAAAAGGCAAAATCATTTTCTCTATTAACTATCAAGGATAGCTGCATATTTTTGAAGTGCTTTTTACCATAGCCTTAAGGATACTAAATTGCTATTTGATTCAGTCGTGAAAAGTTTGAAGAAGAAAAAGATTGATTTTTGTTTCATTCTTTTGTTCTTATAGTATGATATCTAATGATAGCGAGCCCCTGATTTGAAGTTTTATTTGGAATACCTTTTCTTTGATCAATAATACAATGTGTTACCATCTTACCGATTTAGAAACGGGTCTTACAAGTTTAAGTGAAAAAAACAAAGAAGAGGCAAACAAGACTCCCGATATATTTTTCCTTTTCTACCGTCATTTTATATGTACCAAATGTTAGTTACTATATTGGTGGTGATTGACAAATTAGTAGTAGATATAAATCTGAATTTGATCAGATTGTGTTAAAATCATAAAATTGTTCTTTGTTCTTCAATTTTAGTCTGATTACTTAAGGTTTTAATTTAAAGTGTTGATGTTGTAGGTTAAGTTGGTAGAAGCAAAAGATAGGATTGAAGAAGATGTGAAGTGCAGGGTCTAAAAGTTTCAAGGGTGGTTGAGAAAAGGCTTAAACACATGAGGGACCGAATAAAAATGAAGATTATATTGACAGCAGTTGAAGTGATTTTTAGAAGACTTCTTTTTACAAAATCAAATATCTTTGTGCTGTGAAGTTAAAAAGCCTTACTTCATATCTCTCACATCATCTTTTTGTTAATTTGTCTGTCTTTCTTGAGTTGAATCAATTGCTATTTTCTTACATTTTGAGTTTTTAACTATTGTTTGGCTCCAATTTTGGTGTTAAAATGCTGAATTTGGATGTTATTTTGGTGTTGAAATAGATATAATTTTTTTATTTTTTTAATATTCTTGTCCAATTTGTCCACACTTGTACATGTGACATTTCTTATAATGTCCACGCTTGTAGTTGTAAACATTTAATCGACTATTTCACGCTTATAGTTGTAAACATTTAAGCGATTAGTCCACCCTTGTAGCTGTAAACATTTAAGCAATTAGTCTACGCTTGTATGTGTGAACATAGGGAAATTTTTTGTCACATCCATTTTCTCCACGCAATGATAAAGCGTGGACTTTTTAATTGTACACAATTGAAACCATGTATAATATGACCAAAAAAGTGTGTATAACACATACCTTTTTTGTAGTGCATGTTTAGAAGTGTAAAAATTTAGATAATTTCTCTACACTATTAAATGTAATTTCTTACTACAATTTAACACTTTCAAATGTAGAGATTTTGATAGCAATTTTTTCATACTTGATTGTAATTTTGTACAATTTTATGTTTTACATGTATTAATATTGCTAAAAGTGGGGATAATTGATGGTCTTTTTTGTAAAGGTGCTATTAGACTAAACCTAAACCAATAACTTGAAAACTGAATAACTTGAACTCAATTTGGTCGGGTTATTCGGGTATGAATATCTTACGATCCTACCTTAAATTGACGATGTTTAATATTGGGTAATTTTATTCAAAGTGTATTTAACTTTACACTTTATTATGTGTAATGAAATTTACATATTTCTATTATATACATCAAAAGTTGAATTTGTTGGTATTGTATATACATTGGTTACATAAAAAAGGAAAACATGTATTCATATAATACATACAATATGATATGTTTAATGAGTTGTGTTCAATAAAATTCATTTAAAAAATATTGTTCTGAAATTTTAATATTCAATCACGATTCCAGTATAAAATCACATGTGATTTGTAAAAACATCACATGTGAATTACGAAAAATTACGAAAATGCCACTCCGTTGAAATTTTTAAAATTTAATCTGGACTATTGATGAAATTGATCGAAATGCTAAAATTAATCCCATAGAACTAATATTATTCATTCTTCTATGTTTAATACATATAATAACCACAAATTATACACAATAGATAATTTTAAAATGACATCTTTGGTGAGGAAACAACTCAGAAAGTGATTCTGTTGAATAGTCATTACTATGAATTATATAGAAAGTGGTTGGATAATTCTTTATTTTGTAAATGTGATGGGGCCTGAATCATCTCTCGTCTTTCTGTTTCAAGTTATAACCTTGTTTCAATAGTCAACTTCAAACACATCGATGGCATCTTCATCATCTTCTTCACAGTTTGATCCTGCCTCTTCTTCTCGGTCATGGAATTATCATGTCTTTCTTAGTTTCAGAGGAGAAGATACCCGAAAGACATTTGTGGATCATCTCTACTCGGCTCTTGTAGATAGTCTGATCTGCACTTACAAGGATGAAGAAACACTTCCCCGTGGAGAATCCATCGGTCCATCACTCTTGAAGGCCATCGAAGATTCACAAATTGCCATCATCATATTCTCCAAAAACTATGCCAATTCTACGTGGTGTTTGGAAGAACTTGCATATATAATGAAATGCAGGGAGGAGAGTGGGAAAATAGTTCTTCCCATATTTTATCATGTGGATCCTTCAGAAGTTAGAAAACAGGAAGGGGAATTTGGAAATGCATTTGCCAGGAAAGAGGAGAAGAATATCAGCAAAGCTGAATCATGGAGAAAAGCCCTTATGGATGCAAGTAACATTGCTGGATGGGAAGTCAAACACGTTGCCAATGGGTATTGCTTCAAATTCTTTTAAATTTCTGGTTTGTTCTTTTTCAATGCCTTTTATTATACATACTGTAATTCATATTTAAATTGTTAAAAGTACAAATGTGCTAACTAAATTAAGAAGTTAAACTCAACCTCTAACTATGCAGTCTTGTTCACAGTTTCAACATTTTCAAAATTTGATTCCTGGTTTGGACACTGCACACAGCACACCCCAAGCTTGTCTCTTTGAAAATAATTTTACTGTTGTTGTTAAGGATTTAGAAGGAAATCTACCTAAAAGGTGTTCTTGAGTTTCATTTAAGGATGGAAAGGAAAGGGAGGGAATTGATGGGGAAGTTAGGCTTATTTTGGTTATAAATGTTTCCTCCAATTTTGGGATGATTTGGAAGGAAACGATTTCTTTTCCTCTCCTTTCCTTTCCTCCCCGTATTAAACTCGAGAACAGGGCTAAATAGATTTGTACCTTTTATCGGACATGTAGAGTTAAAAGGTTTTCCGTATAATGTCTGTTAAAAGGTAACCCGCATAAACACTTGTGGTTTCATGGAATGGAAGCGGAGAACACATTTGATTTGCTGGAAGATCTCTTCATAAAATTGTAGTTTTGCTTCTGCATTTATGGCCTTGCTTTACTTTTGAACAGCAAATTCATATACTTTTTGCCTTTGAGAAAAAAAAATAATAAATAAAGTTCATAGACCCTTTATCCTTGTCTGTTTTGGGGGGTGAACACACAACCAATTTGTTGATGGGCCTTCTTATATGCATCTTGGAAATCGCTAAGTCAATGGTCTATTGGTATTTACCATCATTCTTGACAACAGCATGGCAAGCCTATTTCTGTTTCATTTTTGTAATTATCATCTTAAGATGCTTCCCATTTGTAGAAAACCATAAGGAAGAAATATATGGTGATACAAGTATTTTTACCACCGACTATGGTTTATAGGTTCTATTTCAATTGTGTCTCTTTGTGAATGTGAGCATACGCTGAGTATCCATATATATCCAACGTGCAGGCATGAAGCGGAAGCCATCAAAAAAATTGTAGATATTGTATCAACAAAAGTGTTTCCTTCAACTCCATATGTTGATAATGCTCTTGTTGGAATGAGAAGTCGCTTGCAAGATTTTAAATCACAATTACAAATTGGATCAGGTGGTGTACGCATGGTTGGGATATGGGGGGTTGGCGGTGGTGGTAAGACTACTCTTGCGACTTCTGCTTATATGGAAATCTGTCATCATTTTGACGGTTACTGCAATGTAGACAATATCCGGGAGGAATCAAACAAATATGGCTTAAAAACTCTGCAAGAGAAATTCCTATCAGCTGTTTTGAAGACACACGTGACTGTGCAGAGTGTTGAACAAGGAAAACACATGATAAAGAGTAGGTTATGTCATAGTCGTGTGCTAATTCTTCTTGATGATGTTGACGACCGTAAGCAACTAGAGGCGCTTGCTGGATCACACAATTGGTTTGGTGATGGGAGCCGAATAATGATCACGACTAGAGATGAACATTTGCTAAAGATTCACAAGGTGGATGGGATTTGTCATGTAAGGCTGTTATGTGGTCCTGAGTCTTTCCAGCTCTTTAATAAGCATGCATACAACAAAGATGAACCTGTAGAAGATTACGAGACACTTTCACAACGGGTAATTTCTTATGCTGCTGGACTCCCGTTAGCCCTTATAGTTTTAGGTTCTTTTCTATATGACAAGGACAAGAATGAGTGGATGAGTACCTTGGCTAGACTAGAAAATATTCCAGAAACTGAAATTGTGGAAAAGCTCAAAATTAGCTATGATGGACTAAAACCTGTTGAGAAAGAGTTGTTCTTGGATATTGCGTGTTTCTTTAGGATGAAGATGATAGATGAGACAATGGAGATACTTGATGCTTGCGGTTTTCACCCTGGTATAGGGATAACAGTGTTGAGACAAAAGGCTCTCATAACTACTCAGAATGGTAAATACGACATGCATGATCTAGTTCACGAAATGGCACTTTACATTGTTCGAGGTGATCATCCTAACAATCCCGAAGAACATAGCAGGGTTTGGCAATCTAAAGATATTCAACACTTGTGCTATGGGAATTTAGCAACTATAAAGGTTAAGCTAACTTTTCTATAGTATTTTACTATATTTGCAGTGACTGTGCACTCCCGATAAAAGATATACTCTGTCCCAACACTTTAATAGTATGCTTCCTCTATTGCAGCGAAATGACAAGATTGAAGCAGTACAATATGATTGTCATTTGGATTCTCCATCTCCGCACCTATTCAGGTTTCTTTCAAACCTGAAGAAGCTAAGGTCCCTTAGTGTATATACACACAGTAACGCTTATGATGAAGGGCCTGATTTTCTTTCAAATGACTTGCGGTATATGCAAATGACATGTGAAACTGCAAGGGCGTTGCCTGTAGACTTCCATTTAACAAAGCTTGTTGTTCTCAAATTGGATCACAGCTTGCAAGAAGAACTTTGGAAGGGATACAAGGTAACTCAGTTCTTCTTTCCATTACATATATGAATCCTAACATTCATGAATTCTTATCATCCATATTGGTGAATAATATATGTGTTGACAGACTTTTGACTTTTCTTTACATGTATATAACAGTATCTACCAAATATGAGAACTCTTGAACTTCATCGGTTGTATAACCTAATTGAGACCCCAAATTTTGATGGACTTCCAAATCTGGAAAGATTCATACTATGTGGATCTTCACATTTAAAAGAGATTCATCCATCAATTGGACGTTTGGAAAGGCTTGTTTGCTTAATTATACAAGGTTGCTACCGTCTTAAAATGTTTCCACCTATTAATGCATCAAAGAAACTTGAGACTGTTGTTCTCTCAGGGTGCTGCAAACTATTTAAGGTCTCAGAGATCCGACAGAACCCAAACATAAGATACATTGAAACCTATTTAGATATGAGTTGGAAAGAGTTTGCATCAAACCTTTCGTCTTGTGGTATCCACGGTGTATTCAAAGTATCCAATCAACCAATTGGTTATGGGTTCCAGTTTCAAGTAGATCAGGGTCCTGTGGCCAATGTTTGTAAGTTAGTAGCTCCAAAAATGATGAAAGAAAAGCTAGACTGTACAAGCTTTTTTGTTAGTTGCTTAACATCATGCTCCAATAAACTTGATGGTGACACACATGCAGACATAGTTGATGCAGAATGTTATTTTGAAGAGCCTTTTTTACCTCACAACAACATCACCAACTATATAGGGTTACAAGTCTTTAACAGAAGCTTAAGAAAGTTGGATCTCCGCTGGTGCAATTTGGTAGATGAAAACATGTGCTCTGATCTTTTGGAGCTAACGAACTTGCAACAACTTGATCTAAGAGGAAATAATTTTTCACGGTTAGATTTTAGCCTCTTGCAGTTTCCTCAGCTCAAATGGCTTGATGTGTCATCTTGTACAAACCTTGTAAAACTCTTGGACATTCCGTCTAGTATAGCTGTTCTTATAGCTGAAAATTGTTGCTCACTTGAATCTGTTGGTGATATTTCACACTGTAAGTGGTTGTGGAAAGTCTCTCTTATGGGGAAGAATAAAATTGGAACTCTTGATGGTGATGTATTACTCGATTCCATGTTCCAGGTTAGGCTCACCTTTTAAATTTTTATCATTATTGTAAACCAACCTAAACATAAGAAGAATCTTGATTATTAATCAGAATTCAATGTGTTTTTTTACATAATGTCATAGGGAAATGCTATTGAACAACACTTTATCAGTTTCGCCCTTACAGACGTTGATCTCTGGAAACAATTTGAACTTAGGCGTGTTTGGAAGAAGAGGTTTACATTGCAACTTCCACGGAATTGGAATAATGAATTTTCTGGATTCTTAATAACCACTATTTCTCGAGCATTTAATACGTGTATGACCGTGGATGTCACAAATGAGCTATACAAAGATTGTCAATCTGAAGTACTCAAGACTGATCATCATCCAACAATATATGTAGGATATGTTTCATTTACTTCATTACGGCACACTTCATGGTTGAAGTCAGCATGCAATGTAATTTCATTTTGTGTAACAAGAGAGTATGAGCATTTGATCATAGCTGAACTTGTTCCTAGGAGAAGTAAAAGTGATCCAACGCAAATGACATATATGCCTACTGAGTTTTGGGAAGAACATGAAGATAGAAAGACATTTGTGATCCAAGAGGATTCAAAATCTTGTATCAACATTTTATGGCATCCTTGCTACTGGTACTAGTGTGACAACACGTTCCCACATGTCATTCTTGGCCTTCTTTTTTTTTTCTGTAAGTAGCTATCATTGAATAAGGGTGGTAAACAATTCTCTTATGTGACCAAGGGTGCTGAATGTGTGTCTGTGAACCAACCTGTATTCCACATGTATTTTCCTGTCCCTTTTACTCGTATCGCCCTTTTCGCTTTTGATAATGCTTATCACATGTGTTTTAGAAATTGTGTTTTTAATTGGAAAAAGGAATTGTAACTACCACACTTCGAGTATTTTATAATTATATATATAATTAACGAAGGAATTTAATTAAAAATAATAAGCATGGTTTGAATAGAGAATTAACTATACACGCTTACGCATATTTAATAATGTTGAAATTAATCAACAAGAAGATCAGAGAATCGAATGAAGAAGATGAAAACAATAATCTGGAATGAATTAAGACTTGGAAACTTGATTACATCAGAAAATGAAAAACTACTACATACGAACACATTAAGCCCCTTTTATACTGAAAAGAAAAATGACCTACTACTGTAACAAACTAACAGACTTGACTTAACATTTAGTCTCATTTATTTGACTTTGACCTCAATCAATAGTAAGCCTAATTGACTTTAATCAGTCACCTTACAAATAAGGTGGATATAATCCGTTGACGTGTTCAATTATTGGTATTATCTGATAAATATGGTTCGTTTATGTACGTTGGGAGTTTAGTAATAGGCATTTTGTAAGATTTATAACAATCGAGATGTCTAAGGGCTAAGGATGATTACAAGGGAAACAATAAGGATTAGGTTGCAATTAAGGTGACTAATGTACATTAGGGTTAATCCTCTTTGGATCTGGACTACGGCAGTTTAAAAGGGTTGTTCGTGTGTGTGTGTGTGTGTTCATACGTCAGCTAGACAAAGAAACAAGGAAGGATCGAGAAATCAAGTGATTGGTTAAGGAGATCGATCAAGTGTCCCAAATCCTTAGCTATGTGTTTTATGTGATTTGTAGTAGGATTATAAGATTTAATCTATGATATTTGGATGAAAACTCGATCGAACAGTAACTTTTATGGGGTTCGATGTTCTTGAGTGATAATGCTAAATTGATTGGACTCTTGATGTTTAATCTTAAAATTTACATTCGGGCTTTATATCTTGATGAATTCTAGACACATTGATGTATAAATCATGACCTTTAATTAAGAAATCAAAATGTGATTCGAGATGTGAAGGGAGGTTGGCAAGGCATCATTGAAGATGGCGAGAGGAGTGTTTTTCGACTTCCATACCGAGTGAACTTGCGATTCATTAAAGTGAAGTTGATTTGTGATTCATGGTGACTATACTGATTTGTGATCCCTCGTGGTCAAGGTGATTTGCAATCTTATTCTTATGGAGTCGAATTTTACAATGTATTTATGATGATTTAGATTTGCGATTGGGATGCTCTCGTGATTTGCCATTGTTGGTGATAGGATGAGACTCATGATTAGTTATGATTAAATTAGGATTATGATTGTGTTCTTTTTATAATTTTCATTTCAGTTTCGTTAGTTGGTTGTTTGTTAGAATTCGTTTATTGTTATGTTGTTTAGTAGATTCTTGACGGTTCGCTTTGCTCATACTCTTGGACTTTAAGTGAGTTCATCAGGTTTTCAAAACCGAGTGATAAGACAAAAATACATTTTTATAAACATTTACAAATAAATTACTTATCTTACTTATTATGTGGGAAAGTGACAAATATGATGTATATCCCATTATATGATTTGTGTGGTATGTGATTGCCATGAAATATGATATGATTACTTGAATACGATATGCGGTTTTATGCTTTATTTACGAACATGATTTATGAATGTGATAATACGGTTATGAACATGATTTGTGTTATGATCTCGTATTATTAATTAACGGACGAGTATTAAGAATGAATAGTTTGATTACCTATAGAGGGTTGGGGTACGTAGTTCCTTTTGATGATACGATAGGAGCCTAGTAGGTAGTTGATGCCTTCTAGGAACAAAAGTGCTAGTTAGACGGGTCACCGGGTTTTCTAGAGAACTTCGATGAAGAGTGGTATGAGTGCTATAAATTGTACTGGAGTGATGTATGGCCTAAACAATGGGGGTCATGCGCAAAACATCTCATAAGGTGTTGGAAGGTGTTGCAAGCACCGTGGTTACCTTCACCTAAACGACACAAAAGTTGCACATGGTTTGCGTCGCAGTCGGAGTGCGAAAGCGGTCGGGTTCTTAGGGGTTCGCGTATAGAAGGGATTAGCTACCCATTCCGTGCACGAGTTGGCTAAGTCACGCGAGTAGTGAACGGGGTTCTCCTTTAAATGGATTAGACACTATCTAGGTGAACCTTAAGGACACACCGTCACATACGGTTGACGATTACGGTTGTTAAAGATAGTTGATAACGATTGAATAAAAAAGATTGATTACCAAATAAGGGTTGACAAGGATGAAGTATATGAATACAAAAGATATGATTATGATGTATGATGGTTGATTACGCGTGTTTCTATTTGGTTGATATGGTTTGTAACCATTATATGATTTGATGTACTTGACTACTCGGTGTTATATGATTGCGGGTTCAGGTTTGGGGTCAAGTACACGAACGGGTCGGGTTGTGTATGTATTTGTTATAATATCTAATTATGATTTTAAACCGGTAATATGATGTTTTATATCCTAAGCTTACTCTACTCAGGAGGTGTTAGCTGGCACTTGTTTCTTGAAATGGTGTCCGGTACTTGTGTAGGTGCTTAGAGTTTGCTTGGCGAGGCAGGAAGCTTGCTAGATAATTAGAAGGATTAGATTAGATCGTTACCGACTTGTATTAATATGGAAATGATTTGATGAGTTTGTAATGTCGTGATTTCTTAAACGGTTTAAACAGTTTTGGCCGATATGTTGATATCATTGATGTATTCCGTTGCGACAGGTTGATTTAAACTAAGTGTTGAGACCGGCACTTGGTATCAGAGCCAGGCTATGAGTAAACTAAGTGTTGAGACCGGCACTTGGATTCCCGCATAGATGGGCTCGAATAGGATTGAACAAGACATTTAAGTGAGGGAGGGGTAAGTGAATGAGTGTTTGATCTACTACTTACTTTTTATATCATTTGTCTATCCCCATCTTTTGGTAGTGATGGCCCAAGTTTTAGCAATGCGATTTCTCAAGGATTGTATTGATGGTTATCCTACTTGTGTTTTAGATGATAGTTGGTACGAGAATAATGATTTTTTAGCAGGTATAAGAAATGTGGGTGGACGATGCCCTTGTGGTATTAGTATCATAAAAATTAAGTGGTGTAAAAGGAGTATAATATAAGCAGTTGTGGAATTGATGTATGATCTTAAAAGTGGCAATATAGACCTCCTTGGGGAGGATAGATATGCCAAATCTATTTCGGTCACATAATTGGTTATCAAGGTCGTTTTAATTACACTTAAAATAGAGGATTGACGTGTATGGACTCAAACGAATGTTTTTGTAATGTTAGGTCAGAAAACCAAAGATTTGTAGTCTAAGCTTGTTAACCACAGATCAAGTCGGTAAAGGACTATAGATGACAGTCCCTTGAATATTAATGGTTAGATTACACATAACTCACTGAAGGATATGAAGTATGTATTTTAATACAATTAGTAATGATGATTGAAGTCATATAAAATCATTGATAATAGTAATTACTTCATTAGTCTAGAGAGATGTGAGGACGGTGAGGAGGACACTTATGTAGGGTACATTTGTAGTTACGCATGGCTAACATCATCATGGAAATGCCACAACATGTTTGTGCTCGATAACTGAACCTGCGTTACTTGAAGTGGATGTGGAGTGACAAGTTTATTTCTTGAGTAGTGAAAGATATAATCGATATTGAAAGGATGTGAAGAGAGGTAGAGTGGAATGACTATATGAAAAAATGAATCTTATGTACATTTAATACTTAGGTAGTTGACTCCAGCGTCACGAAGTGGTAGAATTGAAGAGTTGTTAAGTGAACTGTCATATTGTCTTAAATTAAATAAATCATGGAATAAAACGAATGAAGAGAACACAAGGTGAAGAAATATTTGATTGATGGATGTTTTCGAGATTTATTAGTTCCATTGGTTGAATTAATGATTTGGTTAATTTGTTGACGGTTTCTGATTCTGGAATTAGAAATTAAATTGGTATAGTTGTCTTAAGCTTTTAATGTGTTGCCATTAAAATTAATAATAATAATAATAATAATAATAATAATAATAATAATAATAAATGAAAAGGGACTAAAACGAAAGAATTGGTATGTTTGATTATGCGGATTTTGGGATGGAATCTTCTTAAAAGGGGGAGAATTATAACGATCACACTTCGAGTATTTTATAATTATATATATAATTAACAAAGGAATTTAATTAAAAATAATTAAGCATAGTTTGATTAGAGAATTAATAATACATGCTTACTAATATTTAATAAGGTGAATATAATCCTTGTGACACATTAGATTTGGTGCTATATAATAAATATGGTTCGTTTATGTACGTTTGGGGTTTAGTAATAACCATTTTGTAAGATTTATAACAATCGAGAAGTCTAACGACTAAGGATGATTACAAGGAAAGAAATAAGGATTAGGTTATAATTAAGGGGACTAACGTACATTAGTGTTAATCCTCTTTGGATGTGGGCTACAGCAGTTTCAAAGGGTTGGTCGTGTGTGTGTGTTCATACGTCGGCAGAAAAAGAAACAAGGAAGGGATCGAGAAATCAAGTGATTGAAAGAGATCGATCACGTAAGCGTCCCAAATCCTTAGCTATGTGTTTTACGTGATTTGTAGTAGGATAATAAGATTTAATCGATGGTCGATGTTCTTGAGTGGTAATTCAAAATTTGATGTTTAATCTTAAAATTTACATTAGGGGTTTATATCTTGATGAATTCTAGACAAATTGAGGTATAAATCATGACCTTTAATTAAGAAATTGAAATGTAATTGGAGATGTGAAGGGCTAGGTTGGCGAGGCATCATTGGTGATAGCGAGAGTTGTGTTTTTTTGATTTTCTTACCGAGTGTATTTGCGATTCATTAAAGTGAAGCAGTTGATTTGTGATTTACGGTGACTATACTGATTTACAACCCTTCATGGTCATGGTGATTAGCGATCTTATTCTTAAGGAGTCGAATTTTGTGATGTATTTATGATGACTTAGATTTGCGACCGGGATGCTCTCATGATTTGCCATTGTTGGTGAGGATTATGATTGTGTTCTTTTTATTATTTTTATTTTAGTCTTGTTAGTTGGTTGTTTATTAGAATTCGTTTATTATTTAGGTTGTTCGATAGATTCTTGTTGGTTCGCTCGGCTCATACTCTTGGACTTCAACATCAGGTTTTTAAAACCGAGTGACAAGACATAAATATATTTTTATAAATGTTTACAAATAAATTACTAATCTTACTTATTATGTGGGAAAGTGACAAATATGATGTATATCCGATTATATGATTTGCGTGGTATGTGATTAAATATGATATGATTACTTGAATACTGTTTGCGGTTGTTTGCTTTATTTACGAACATGAATTATGAATGTGATAATACGGTTATGAACATGATTTGTGTTATGATCTCGTATGATTAATTAATGGACGAGTTTCAAGAACGAATAATTTGATTACTTGTAGAGGGCGGGGGTAGTTCCTTATGATGATATGAGATGTGCCTAGTATACCTTCTAGGAACAAAAGTGCTAGCCAGACGGGTCACCAGGTTTTTTAGAGAACTTTGGTGACAAGTCGTATGCGTAGTGATGTATGGCCGAAACAATTGGGGTCATGCACAAAACATCACGTAAGGTGTTAGAAGGTCTTGCAAGCACCGTGGTTACCTTCACCTAAACGACACAAAAGTTGCACATGGTTTGCGGCGCAGTCGGAGTAGCAAAAGTGGTCGGTTTCTTAGGGGTTCGCGTATAGAAGGGAGTTGCTATCCATTCCGTGTACGAGTCGGCTAAGTCACGCGAGTAGTGAACATGGTTTTCCTTGACGATTACGGTTGTTAAATACGGTTAATAACCATTGAATAATGAAGATTGATTACCAAATAACGGTTGATATGGATGAATTATATGAATACGAAAGATATGATTATGATGTATGATTGTTGATTATGCTTGTTTCTGTTTGGTTCATTATTTGGTTGATATGTTTTGTAACCATTATATGATTTGATGTACTTGACTATTTGGTGTTATATGATTGCGGGTTTGGGTTTGGGTCAAGTACACGAATGGGTTGGGTTGGGTATTTGTTATAATATCTAATTATGATTTTAAATAGGGATTTAATATGATGTTTTATATCCTAAGCTTACTCTTGACTCACGAGGTGTTAGCTGACACTTGTTTCTTGAAATGGTGTTCGGTACTCGTGTAGGTGCTTGGAGTTTGCTTGGTGAGGCGGGAAGCTTGCTAGATAGTTAGAAGGATTAGATTAGATCGTTACCGACTTGCATTAATATGGAAATGATTTATGAGTTTGTAATGTCGTGTTTTCTTAAACAGTTTAAACTGCTTTGGCCGACATGTTGATATTATTGATATATTCCGCTGCAACTGTTTGATTAAATAAAAAAGAAATCAAGATTTTCGAAAAAACCCGGCGTTACAGGAGCCGACCAAATATATTGGTTGCTTGATCTTTTCTCTTGATAATCAAACAAATAAAGTTGGTTTTAGAACTTAGGACAACCCATACACTTCAAAAGTTTATTTGTGTTGCAAACGTTAATATCTATGTTTTTCAAAACTGTACAGTTGATTTCTATGGAAAGGAAGATGATTTGTATACAACATTTGTTGTCACTCACAACAAAAAGTCTGTGTTTTGGCCATAATACCCTTAAACATGTGGTTTAGAAAAATAGTTAGTGAGTTTATAGGAGTAAAAAAGTCATCATTGTTGTGTGTGGCAAAAAAAGTGTTATGTACAACATAGAAGATGAAGCATACCGGTAATTTCAACATACAGCAAATCAGACCATACAACTGTTAGATCTTAATTTGTAGGCCTTGTGTACTTTTGTATGCTTACTAGACTAGATATCTTATATTGGGCTTGGCCCA